>CP139501.1:161580227-161786194 GCA_021014915.2 Artemisia tridentata subsp. tridentata | reverse complement strand
CTACCTGGAGAAATTTATTTTGTAATTTTTAGAGGCCTGTAAGGCTACTTTTTGATTTTTAGAAAATCATGTGTCTGGTCGTATTGGTAAAGTCTGGAAAAAACAGTCCGGGTTTTTCATTTATCATTTTCAAACCATAACGAATTAGGATGTGTCCTTTTAGCTGAGTAATATATCACATGTTCGCTAATTACTGGAAGTTTTGTAGAATTTTATAAATTTTCTAGACTGGGAAAGAAGATGAAAAATGGTCGGGTGTTTTTAATTAATCCGGTTCTGGGACAGGTTAGGAAAAAGGATTTTTAGTTCATATCTATACAACTTAATAAAATCTGGAAAAATTTCATAAAATACTCAAGACCCTGGGGAACGTCTATGAATTTTTATAGATTTTATTTCGAAGATTTAATATGGTTTGCAAATTATTTAAAACGAGTCCAGTAATACCTGAAAACTGTCAAGACATGTAAAAAGGATGTAAATTGTTATTTTTCCTAAGCTAAGGGTTATATTGGTGAATCGTGAAACTTGAGGGTATAATTCGTATAATAAGTTAATTTGAAGGTACACTCTGTAATCTTGGAAAATAAAATGCGTGTTGTGTTAATAAATTAATGAGAGGAGTTAAAATGTAAGCTATGTAAATCTAGGGTTTCATTTTGTAACTTTGATAAGTAAAGGGATAGAAAGTGTAAATTATGAAACCTAAAGGACTAAAAGAGTAACTTGATGAATCTAAAAGCTAAAATGAAAAGTTACTTAAAATGGAAGGGTTTTTAATTCTTGTCTACCCCCTCTAGGTGTGAAGGAAGAGAAGTCCTGCTTCACTTTGTGTCATCCATTTCTGATTTGTGTTTGCTTCCGGAATAAGGTACAGATATTCTGACCTTCTCTGTAAGGTTTCCTATGATTCTTTTCTGATTCGTTAAATCTTTGATTTGATACTCTGTTACGATCCTTTGCTATGACACCTTTGCTTTGACCTTTGATCTCTGATTTTGGACCTATGATATGAAGACCTTTTTGATATGAGATGGAAACGTTTTAAGTAAAGTATTTTGAAAGGATTTTTCAAGCATGATATATTGACTTTAAGAAAACTATTTTGAAGTTCGTTTTATGAAAACTATTTGAAAGACCATTTATGAAAACTATTTTGAAGGGTTGTTTTAAATGAACCTTAAGAGAAAACCTTTTTGAAAAGTATTTTGATATTGAACCTTTTGAAGATTTGACCATATAATACTTTGACCCTTTTGGATATTGACCTGGGATATTTGATCTTCTGATATTGACTTCTGATATTGAACCTTCTGATATGACACCCTGATTATGATATGAACCTTTGACCTTTGACCTTTGACTCCCAGTTTGATACCCGAGCCAAATTTGTGACCCTAGCCATGAAGGTAACATGGCCGTGTCTGTGATGCACCACTGGCATGACTAGTGTGTAGCCCTAGTGATTTGGTTACACCGTCCCCATCTTGATTCTGATATGTGCACACTCCTGTTATTATGGCCAATATGATTTGTTCTTGGGGGGCGAATGGATGCATCCTAGATTTGTTCTGGTTCTGATATATCTGGTATGTCTGGTGACTGGTACTGTGTGCAATACATGCCTTTCACAACCCTGGGAGCTTGCAACTCCAACCCTGGAGGTATCCCCTCAACCCTGTCTTGGTATGCTGAGTTCACCCCTCCATACACCCTGGTATGTGATTTGATATGATATGTTTCTGGGCTCGTGGTGGATTACTGTCCTAAACCTTTACTCTCTCTCTGTACCTTTACTTATCTATTTCGTTATACTGTATCTGTTCTTTTACTTTTACTCTCATTTCTTTTGCTTTCGTTTCCGTTTATTATATATCTGTTCACTGGGCTTTGTAAGCTCAGCCGCACGTTTTCTTTTCGTGTGCGGCAGGTTTTTAGTTGGAAGCTGGGTTATTAATAGAGAGGACTTGGACTTAGAAGACCTTGCTAGCTAAATTGGATTAGAGATGTTTGAAAAGTTTTATTCAGACTTAGTGATTATTGTATATCTTTATAACCTTGTAATTTCAGATTTTTTTGTAACCTTAGAATCCTATTGTATATTTATGTCATATCTTGTGTTTGTTCTGATAGAATCACGTATTGTTGATACTTCTTTACGTTGGTGTAATTTGTTCTGATATAGAATCCCTGTATGAAAACTTTCCTGGAATGTTGATTGATTTATTCATTACTTGTTGATATCATGATTACTCTGTAACTTTGAACTTGTGATGGTGTAAAGAAATTTTTGGACTGCTTAAATTCAACCTATTGACCTTGTAATTTTGATCCTTAATGGAATTATGCTTACAGATGTTGCGCTTGTAACCTAGAACTTCGCATAGTTTCCCTTCTATGAAAAGTCTTGTGATGTTTAACCATGCATATAAGAATGTTTCCCTCTCACTTTTGAATGATAAGATTTTCCTGGTTAATCCGTCTTTCTTGGATAGTCAACTTCGATTCCATTCTGATAGGGGATTGGTTGTTTGAGCACTCGAAATGTTAACAACAATGGCGGCTACCCTGAAGAGTGAAGGCATCCCTTACAAGGCAGAAGTGTTGGCGATGCAGAAGAAGAAATCTACTCAAGACGGCGAACCTGGAGCTGATGAGGACATGCAGTCTAACTTCCCTATTCACCTTGGTTGTATTAAGATGAATTGAGAGCGGGGGCAGGCTGGAGGATGAAGGATTTGAAGATCGTGCCAGAAATTCACATTACTCCAAGAAGAACAGCAGGAGGCTTGACGAACCAGACATAAATTCACAATTTTGTTTCACCTCCGAGTATTCTCAAATTTAAGATCATCTGATGATTTAAGTTCCTTAGAAGCATTTCAGTTCCGTGTCTATTCGTACGTTCAATGATGGCTTTGATGAATTGGAGAAGATCTGACGCTTGTGGACGGCATACCTTAATCTGATAGGCAATCTGGGATTCCGATACTCTTGCAAGTAGTTGTTTTCCCTCTTGACTATGACATCGATTTTGTTGACCTCTGAGACTATAGAGTACTAGGTGGATTAAGATAGGTGGCTTTGTTTACGACTTGAGATAAAGTATGATCATCATGAAGGCATAATTATGTGGTGCTGGTATTATTAACGTGATAATACTTACACCATATAACGTGCCCTCATTGTGGCCATAGGATATCTTGGGAAGTACCTAAGAAGTTTAGAACTTGATTCCCGATGGATTATCTGTGATTAGCGAGACCTTAGGTTCATTCTACCTATGCGTATACTCTACCTTCGTTCGTTAAATATCTGGATTAGCTTGGACTCTCGTGTTGCATTCTGTCGACCTCAGTTAGGAATCTTAAACTCCTTGAAGAGCTCTCTGCTATGGATACATTTAATTCGATTTGAAATCTTGTTCGCATCTCGTATGAGTATTCCGTTCTCTATTCTTTCTGCTTTCTGCAAATTTCGAGGACGAAATTTTTTTTGTTAGAGGGGAAGAGTTGTAAAACCCTAAAATCTAAAACAGGTAAAAAGACTAAAATGCCCTCATAATTTAAAATTTTAATTAAAACATATATAACTTACAAATAAATCGCATAACGTATGAAAACGAAACAAATATGGCATGAAACATTTATGAGGCAACCTAAAATAATTATACGAGCTACCAATTATATTTATAACACGTTACTTAGTTACTTGAAACGAAAACTCGATAAGTATATATTTAATTTTCGTTCTAAAAATCGTTACGTGTAAGAAATATTTAAGAAATAAGAGAATTGATGGAATTTGGACCTAGATGTTTTGTGTTGGGCTTATAGGTCGACCCAAGCCCTCCCCCTCATCAAACCCACGACACAAACACACCTTAAGTCAGCCCATAACCCCTTTTGGTCTCCAATAACAACCGAATATCATCATAACACTCAAAAGAAACCCTAAAACAAAATTTCTGCTGTCCTTTCCTTGGCTGCTGCTGTCGAGGTTCCAATCTCACCAAAGGAGGCTTGTTTTTGCTCCATTATTGTGTCATTTATCATAAGGTAACATGTCTTTAATGCCTCAAGTCCTTGTAAATTGTTTCATAACTAAAAACCCTAATTTATATATGATTATGTGAGAATCTGGTTCTGATCTGGAATTTTTACCCGACTTTAACCGGCTATAACTCAATGATGTGGATGGGTATTGTAATGGTTTTTGAGTCTAAAACTAATTTCAATGAAGTGGCTACCTGGAGAAATTTATTTTGTAATTTTTAGAGGCCTGTAAGGCTACTTTTTGATTTTTAGAAAATCATGTGTCTGGTCATATTGGTAAAGTCTGGAAAAACAGTCCGGGTTTTTCATTTATCATTTTCAAACAATAACGAATTAGGATGTGTCCTTTTAGCTGAGTAATATATCACATGTTGGCTAATTACTGGAATTTTTGTAGAATTTTATAAATTTTCTAGACTGGGAAAGAAGATGAAAAATGGTCGGGTGTTTTTAATTAATCCGGTTCTGGGACAGGTTGGGAAAAAGGATTTTTAGTTCGTATCTATACAACTTAATAAAATCTGGAAAAATTTCATAAAATACTCAAGACCCTGGGTAACGTCTGTGAATTTTTATAGATTTTATTTCGAAGATTTATTATGGTTTGCAAATTATTTAAAACGAGTCCAGTAATACCTGAAAACTGTCAAGACATGTAAAAAGGATGTAAATTGTTATTTTTCCTAAGCTAAGGGTTATATTGGTGAATCGTGAAACTTGAGGGTATAATTTGTATAATAAGTTAATTTGAAGGTACACTCTGTAATCTTGGAAAATAAAATGCGTGTTGTGTTAATAAATTAATGAGAGGAGTTAAAATGTAAGCTATGTAAATCTAGGGTTTCATTTTGTAACTTTGATAAGTAAAGGGATAGAAAGTGTAAATTATGAAACCTAAAGGACTAAAAGAGTAACTTGATGAATCTAAAAGCTAAAATGAAAAGTTACTTAAAATGGAAGGGTTTTTAATTCTTGTCTACCCCCTCTAGGTGTGAAGGAAGAGAAGTCCTGCTTCACTTTGTGTCATCCATTTCTGATTTGTGTTTGCTTCCGGAATAAGGTACAGATATTCTGACCTTCTCTGTAAGGTTTCCTATGATTCTTTTCTGATTCGTTAAATCTTTGATTTGATACTCTGTTACGATCCTTTGCTATGACACCTTTGCTTTGACCTTTGATCTCTGATTTTGGACCTATGATATGAAGACCTTTTTGATATGAGATGGAAACGTTTTAAGTAAAGTATTTTGAAAGGATTTTTCAAGCATGATATATTGACTTTAAGAAAACTATTTTGAAGTTCGTTTTATGAAAACTATTTGAAAGACCATTTATGAAAACTATTTTGAAGGGTTGTTTTAAATGAACCTTAAGAGAAAACCTTTTTGAAAAGTATTTTGATATTGAACCTTTTGAAGATTTGACCATATAATACTTTGACCCTTTTGGATATTGACCTGGGATATTTGATCTTCTGATATTGACTTCTGATATTGAACCTTCTGATATGACACCCTGATTATGATATGAACCTTTGACCTTTGACCTTTGACTCCCAGTTTGATACCCGAGCCAAATTTGTGACCCTAGCCATGAAGGTAACATGGCCGTGTCTGTGATGCACCACTGGCATGACTAGTGTGTAGCCCTAGTGATTTGGTTACACCGTCCCCATCTTGATTCTGATATGTGCACACTCCTGTTATTATGGCCAATATGATTTGTTCTTGGGGGGCGAATGGATGCATCCTAGATTTGTTCTGGTTCTGATATATCTGGTATGTCTGGTGACTGGTACTGTGTGCAATACATGCCTTTCACAACCCTGGGAGCTTGCAACTCCAACCCTGGAGGTATCCCCTCAACCCTGTCTTGGTATGCTGAGGTCACCCCTCCATACACCCTGGTATGTGATTTGATATGATATGTTTCTGGGCTCGTGGTGGATTACTGTCCTAAACCTTTACTCTCTCTCTGTACCTTTACTTATCTATTTCGTTATACTGTATCTGTTCTTTTACTTTTACTCTCATTTCTTTTGCTTTCGTTTCCGTTTATTATATATCTGTTCACTGGGCTTTGTAAGCTCAGCCGCACGTTTTCTTTTCGTGTGCGGCAGGTTTTAGTTGGAAGCTGGGTTATTAATAGAGAGGACCTTGGACTTAGAAGACCTTGCTAGCTAAATTGGATTAGAGATGTTATGAAAAGTTTTATTCAGACTTAGTGATTATTGTATATCTCTTATAACCTTGTAATTTCAGATTTTTGTTGTAACCCTTAGAATCCTATTGTATTATTTATGTCATATGCTTGTGTTTGTTCTGATAAGAATCCGTATCTGTGACACCTTTGCCCTTGTCGGGTTGGGGTGTTACAGCCATTCGCGTGCGTAATTCATTATCTATGGTTAGGTCGGGAAATTGCACAATGCAATTGGAGTGAAAGTAAATATTGTACATCTATGAGTTTATTTTTCGTGTGTTTACTACTTTCACTATTACCGTTATTTCTGAAGTTATGAAAAGTATGGAAAAATTATCCAGAATTATTGTTTTGGTGATGTGGTGAAATTTTACACATCTTTGTTTATGTTTAAAAAAAAAAAAAAAAAAAAAAAAAAAAAAAAAAAAAAAAAAAAAAAAAAAAAAAAATCGAAAAAATAGAATAGAAAAAGAAAAAAAGGAAAAGTTGGATGTTTGATTTGACCAACTTATGTAAAGTTTTGTGTTAAGTGGTCGATATCACCACTATTTGTTGTATATTATATCTATGGATTGAATGGGAGTTGGCAGTTATGGGAACACCAACTAAAGGTTATTCTTTGATTAACATCTTGTTGAGTATAATTTGTGTCTACCTAAAGCGTGTGTTTCAAGTGTTAAAGCGTGAGTTATTCTATGATATGAGTCTTGGTTGGGATAGTGATTAACCACATTTAGGATTTTAATTTATTTATTTTGTTTAATTTTCATTTTACACCAATTTATATCCCAAATATTATCCATACCCTATATTATTCTTTATCCAAACCTTTGATTTATTGAGATTAGGGATTTGAGCAATCTTAAGTATCGTAGTCGTGGATTCGGCTATGTATTTATGATTTTGTCTCCCTTTTTGATATAATATTATTGGTGAAGATTACTTGGTCCTATCTTTAGCCCATTCGAGTTAAGGATTTGAGCAATTGGATGTATCGTGTTTGTGGATTCGATCATGTATTTGTGATTTTGTCGCCTTTTCTGGAATTTGAGATCGATAGAGATTAAGGAGAATGATTAACCCTTAAACCTCAAAACCCTTTTTACCGCTTTAGACTTGTTATTCCTTGGCTTTAGTAGGGGAGATGTGTATACTTGCCAAGCTTATGATAGAATATTCGTCATGACTGGACAGTTAAACGATTAGATTTGCTTTTATCAAATTATTTTATTTTACTTCTAATTCGTTGAGTGTTTGGTTGTGTGATTATGACAAAAACGAATACATGCTTAACTATAAAAATAAATCCTAATATCTGTTAGGATACATTTTCATAAGATTAATTCTAAGGTTTACTTGGGGACAAGTAAAGTTCAAGTGGGGGGATATTTGATGAACTCAAATAAGTACATTTTATTACCGTCATTTATCCTATTTATTTGACTTGTTTTATTATATTATCTGTGAGAATTGATACTTAATCGTTTACTTTCGTAATTCTCAGTTAAAAACAAGCATTTGGTGAAACTTGGCGATTTTGGACTAATTATGGAGCAAAACAAGCAAAAAGATAAGAGTCTACTGAAATGTACAAGATCAAGACATTTTGCTCCAGATACGCCGCATCTTTCTTATTACATACGGCGCATCACTATCAAGATTTCACAAGATACGATCCAAGACAGCAAGGACATGCGCCGCATCTAAGAATGGAGTTACGCCGCATCTTCTGGCGGTGTACGAATATTCCTGAATATATTAATCTTGGACCTCACGCGAAGTTAAGTCAATGCGCCGCATCTACTTATTAAATGCGCCGCATCTTACCCTCAGACAGAAACTATAAATACCCCAAGACCAGACGAATTTCGAGAGGAGAGTTCGACATATTATATACGAAGTACGAAGACCACATAAACCTAAGGCCGAATTCAGACGATTAGGCAGCACAAGACACACCCGAACGAAGATACAAGAGCTGTAAGAAGGTCCTGCATGTATTTAATTCATTAAGTAGTTTTGTTTTATTGTGTTAGTAAACTTTAATTCATCAGGATTGGTGGCTTGTGTAATGTGTCGAGAAAGATTGCACTCCCTTAAAACTGTTTTCCCATCAATTAAAGTTTATATGTTGATGTCTTTGGTTACTACTTATTAGTGCATTGATAACCTCTGTGTTTATTAGAGGCCTGCGCATTTGACTACGGAAGAGAATGTGGCTCCCACGGTTATTACTAAATTGATCACTTAGGAATAACTTTTAGACATAAGTAATCATTAAGGGATTTCTCGCCGATAAGATTAGGGCCAACGAGAAAGGGTTAATTACATACACTTCATATAAAACTATCAATAAAACAAGTGACAATCTACTTAATCATCAGGACAGGTCTTCTTATTGTCTCGAGTATTTATCTGTGTACGTGCATGCCTATCGCTGATTCGTGCTCATTAGTTTAGTTTATTATTTAATTGCAACCAAAACGTGCCAGTCTCTCAGGCTGACCCCCCTTGCGTTAGATTAGGTTGTACAGTTAACTTAGAATATTAAAATACTGATTAGAATAACTAGATAATATGTTCCACTCTTAGTGATCGACACTCTACTTACCATTATATTCATACAGACCGGGTACACTGCTCGTTAAAGTGTGTGTGTTATTGATAAGTTGGCTAAATATAAATTTAAAACTTGAGTAGGCATTAATACTGCTAAACCGCAACGACACATCACGCACCCATCAAGTTTTTGGGGCAGCTGCCGGGGAGTGAATTGTTATTATTTGTTAATTTGATTAGTATTTTAATTAGGTTTTTAATCTAACCGCTAACTCTGTTGTATATTAGTTAAATTGCATTCATTGTATTATTTGCATATTTTCTGTTTTTGTGTGTTTAATTTTTGTTTATTTTTTATTTGTTTTTATTTTTCATATTTTCTGTATACTGCTATCGTTGTGCTAATCTTAGCTAGCATCAATCTACCACGATCCACTTGATCCTTTACTACTTCACACAAGACTCGATCTACCCGATCTACCTATGATCCACTTGATCAATCACACAAGCCCAATGGCTTCAAGAGATCTCCAAGATCTCGACACGATCACAATGATCAACTCTTACTTCTCTCAACCTATTCTATCTACCTTTGAACAACTTGATCAATCACACTAGCCCAATGGCTTCAAGAGATAATCAATATCTCTTATAAGATCACAATGATCTTCACTCACTCTCTCACAAAAGAAAAATGATCTTGATGTATGCTATGATACAACAAGTGTGTAACAAATGTTACAAGACCCCTAACTAAAACTACAACTCTTGTATCTTCTTGGATACCTTGAGTTCTTCTCTTGCACTTGATGAGGAATGATAACACTTTGTATCTACTTGGATACTTTGTGTTCTTCTCTTGCTATTGAAGAGGAATGAAGAGGATCACTTGATAGGATGAAAGGATCACTCTAAAACAAAAGAAAACTAATCTAAATGATCAAAGAAAGAAAATGTGAAGAGAGTATTAAACTCAGAAAGTTCTGTGTGAGAAAGGATACCCAAGAACTATGAATAGGGCTGGTATTTATAGGCAGAAAGAATCTGGCCGTTATAGAGGGACGACTCCACTAAATCACCCACGGCTTCACTAAATTTAGTGGAACCGTGGAGCCGTGTCAGACAAAGACACTCCATTTTTTGTCTTTTCTGGTGAAAAATTATTTGGGGAAGTTTGGAGCTGATTTTGGGGGGGGAAATAGCTGTTATGTATTTTAAACTTATTTTTCCATTAATACATTTCTTAATTATTCAAAAATAATTTGTAAAGTATATTTTTGAAAGAAATGTTTTGTCACATAAAAATGTGATGTCAAAAACTCAAATTCACTACTTTGATCATTAGTTAAGTTGTAACTTTGTTCTAGAGTGATTTGTGTAGAAACGGGATCTTCCGATTAAAAACTTGTTTACGTTAATTTTAACATAACCTGATTTCACATTTTGTCATCCTCAAAACGTGAAGTTATCGAAAGATAGAAATAACGTTTTTAGAACATTATTTGCATCAACACAAGTCATAAACTAGTGATCTCGATTCCTTAATGATCATTCGAACGTGTTACGTGCAAATCATTCGAGTTCTAGTTCATCTTAACGTGTTTCTCTCCACCATTTTGATGTAGTAAGCCTTTGAACTCATTTCCTATACTTACTTATGTTTTTTAATGATTCATGCACGTTACATATTTCTATTCGATTCATTTCTAGCTTTCCTTTATTATTTTCGATTTCTTGTTATTTATATTACGTATGCATATGACCTCCTAATTCAAAGGATGGCTAGATAACAAGTACTACATTCATTCGACACATATTTCATCATATAAATGCTTAACGAGACTTATTTTGAACATAGATTGCATATCGAATGTTATATGTCATTTTTATTCATATTGGACCATGTTGTTTTATCGCTAAGAAAATGCTCCATAAAATCCATTTTATACGAATGACCTATCGAATAAATTGCTCAAACTATTTCTCCATAAGCTCTAATAACAAGTTGTAAAAATAAGCTCACTTGATAAGCTCTTAAAAGACCTTTTCTAACCTAAAAGTGTATCACTATCGAAAACAGTTTCAAAACTAAATATATATACGAGTAGACTTTTAAACCCATTTAGCTCATAAAAAGTACTTATCGATAAGTAGTCCAAATAAGCAGTTTGATAATGTTAATAAGACTATAAAATAAGCCCAAAACGTTTTAAAACCTAATGGATCGTAAATTCTTAATGGGCCTGTTTAGAATTCGTTAAAGCCCATTAAGCTATAAATGAGCACTTTTCAAGAGATAAGCAGATTTATAAACTCCAATAAACTATTTGAGGCTTATGAAACTCTCGAAAAAATTAATCTATAATTTTTGTGATTTTTGAACTTAAAATGCAAAATATATTACAAATCGGGTATAAAGTGTAACTTTCACATAATCTATTGTCAAACTGCCATTTTGATAACTTATGGGTAGAAATTGAATTTACAGTAAACAGAAGCCTTAAAATGTCATATTGGAACATTTTGGACTAAAAGTATAAATATTAACTAACCAAGGACTAACGGTGCAAAAGTTTCACCGTTAGGGTGAAAAGTGTAAATCTCATATAACTTCAAGGACCATTCAGTAACTTTATTTTATATATATTTTCATTATATGTTTTATACATTTTCATTTAATAAAGGGCATTTATACATTTCATAAGATATATTCAAATTACGATACGTTTATATATATTTATATAATGAAAAATTCTAACGAATAAACTTAACGTATCTTTCATCAACATTCGAGGAAACGATATTTACGGATTCAATTAACATAAAAACAGGATAATATTACATATAATATTATTTTTGAACTTTAAGCATTTTAAGCATATCATCCATTCTCATCACGAACCAATTCGTTATCCGTTACTAATTTCCACAATCATTGTTCGTATTAAACCAAGCCAAAACTATCGAAATCTCAGACTTCCCTATTATTCAGGTCGTGTGTTGGAGTCGTTCCCATAATACATTTGATTTCACATTATCTTTGCCACTTCATTCAAGGTGAGCTCATAGTCCCACTTTTATCTTTTATATACTTTCAACTCGCGGGGAGATACATGCTACAAAAAAAAACACAAGTATTTTATGTATGCTATACCTGACTGATATTGCCTAAATTACACTATTGCCAAAATCCCCTCACATCATGGACCATTAATCATTTGCGAGTGAACGCGAATATAGTGAATAGATCTATTGGCAGTTGACGGACCATTTGTGTTAGCCGGTTAGGTAACCAAAGGCACTTTATTTGAAGGAAATAGGAAGACGGCAATCTCCTACACAAGGGCCATAACTCACACCATTAACTTGGTGTGTTCATTCCGTTTATGCGGTACATGTTAACTTTTGTGTGTCATGAGACTTAGGGCAATATATCGAACTGCAATATTACTATTTCAAATATGATTGTATTTCTATGCAATTATAGACTTGTGTTCAAACTTATTACAATTACAAACACTATGAATTCACTCAACAATTTTTTTGACTTTTAGCATGTTTATCTCAGGTAATTGACGGAGCATTCAAGGCACGGAGTGGGCAAATAAACTGATGGTTTTTTGTGTCAAATAAATTATGTCATTCATTTCAAAGTACTATATCTTTTGTGAGATATTAAAACATTGAAATTTCCTTTTTTTATCTGAATTATTAAATGAATGACAATAACTTTCAAAACGCCTCTTTTGAGTCGTTTTCTATGATTATGACTATGATCCTTCCAGTAATACCCCGATTAGTCTTTCGCTGTTAACTTAAAATTTAGGGGGTGCTACAACTTGGCATCAGAGACATGGTTATAGAGAACCAAGTGTATTTTAAACATTGGACTATAACTATGCTTTCAAAATGGACCACTTTACACCATACCAGCTTACGCCCTCCGTGCCTGCATATTTCACAACACCGTGTTTAGAGTGTTACTTAACACGATTATTTCATATCAACTTTCATATACTTGATTTTATTGATGACTTACATTTACTACTTTCGGGGTTATTACAGTACCATGTCTTCAGTGTCCCACATTAGCACCATACCATTTGACATGGAGTCCGAAGACACTCTATCGTCTATCACCTCACCCGTAGTTCCTAGCACATCGACTGCTACAGTGTCGAACATCGCATCAGACGAAATGGAGCCCTTCGAAGAGGGTGAAGTCGTTCCTACACCACCTATGACACCTGTTGCACCAGGTAACCCAAACTCACCCATATCAGAGGACCCATACGAACAAGCTAGACGGGCATATATTTCACCACCTCACCCGAAGAACCGTCCAGTTTCTCCTACTTACACTCCACTTACAGATGATTAGTATATGCAGACACAACAGTGGCTACCTGCAGCTGATTCAGAGACTCCATTACCTACACCACCACGCCCACCTGCACTGGTATTTCGGCGCCAATGAGTCAGGATCCTACAACCCTATGAGCCCGAACCTTTTCTAATACCATTCCGGAGCCATCCAAATGGTCCTATCCGGATGCATACACCTCGCAAAAGGGTGCGATTACCAGTAGTTCTAATTATAGCACCATCACCACCTCTATCCCCTACATCACCATTGGATATGATCAGGATGACACAACCATTATCTCCTGAGCACACTTTACAACCACTACTATCATCACCCCCTCCACCGTCGGTCAGACCCGACTACTTGTTTAACCTACTCACCCAATCATACCCTTTTGCACCTTACCAACGGGAGCCGACTCCTGAGGAGGATTTACCCTCTCAGAGCCAGGCCCGCATAGCAGGTCCCAGTGATTCGTTTTCCTTATCATTACTGTTCCCACCAGGTTTTACCCCTCCAGCCCGAGTCTTCAAGACTGGAGAGAGCTCTAGGGCAGCAGTTGCTCGCACACCTACTCCCTCCACCATCATGAAGTGACTGGAGGGTCATGAGGAGCAGATTGATACACTTCTGAGCATCGTTGACAGAGCACCCCTCGACTGCCCCGACACGGTCGACGGCACTATACATGACCTCGTATCCGAGAGGATGGACCTACAGGATGGTCTGACGAGGATTCAGTCAGAGATGTTCGAGACGCGCTCTCATATGCCAGTTTTACAGTGGGAGAGACAGAGGCAGATTGAAGAGGTTCTGCAAGCGCACCGTAGGGCAACTACATTAGAGAGCCTCATCGAGGACATGCAGATCCTGCAGCAGACTGATATACAGAGACTTCTGGATCAGATTACAGAGCTCACGGGACCCATGGATGAGACTTCTAGTAGTTAGACATATTGTACATCAGTTATAGTTTTGAGGCATCTTAGCCTGCCACATGTGGCATTAATAAAGGACCTTGTATCATTTTGTTATGAAACACAACTGATCAAGTTATTAATATATCTTGTTGGTTATGGATTTACTATATATTTATGTTGATTTATGTTACCGTGGTTGTTCATGTGTATTGTGATTGTATTCAGACATATCGTGATGTTACTTATGATTCTTATGGTTCTTTGAATGTTACAACTGGGATATAATTACAGACTTTTAATAAAGAAAATTTCAGAAGAAACTTGATGAATGAAGAGAAAGTTGTTGAACTTCAGCTATTGTAGATGATGAATCAGTTTGTTCCTTAGCTATCCTAAACCAAGAGTTGATCATTTATTTACGATAGCACCCAAACATGTCGTGATTTTATGATTCTCAATTGGTTGTGATTTCACATTGTGACAGTATTGTTAGTACTTGTATGCAATTACCTTGTTACTTGAATTATTCTAACATGGTCATTATGTGGATTCTAAATCTGTGTTTTCTTGTGGTATTAATAGACTTATGGCTCGCACAAGAAAGGAAACTACCACACCCGCACCAGTAATGACTCCAGCAGCCATCCAAAAACTGGTAGCTGATAGTGTTGTTCCAGCTCTTGAAACTCAAGCGGCTACCATAGCTCGCTCGAGTAGCAACAATAGGGCAACAGCTGAAAGCGAGACATCTTCATCTCGCAAGTGTACCTATATAGATTTTATGAGTTGCAAGCCAACTTACTTCAAAGGTTCAGAAGGAGTAACCGAACTTGCTCAGTGGTTTGAGCGTACAGAGACGGTATTCATGAGAAGCAACTGTCCAGACAACTTCAAGGTCACCTATGCTACAAGGACTCTTCTGGAAGATGCACTATCATGGTGGAACGCTACCACCCAGATCATGGGTATTGAGGAAGCGTATCAGATTACCTGGGCCGAATTGAAACTAAAAATGTCAAAGAAATACTGCCCGCGTACAGAAATTAGGAAACTGGAGGAGGAATTCCGCCAGTTGGTTGTGAGGGGGAACAATATAAGAACTTACAATAGAAGGTTCCAATAATTGGCTGCACTATGCACAACCATGGTGCCGGATCTTGAAAAGACATTAGAGAAGTACGTCGAGGGACTGCCTCGAAGCATCGGGGGAAATGTAACCTCATCAAAACATCAACTCTGGAAGAAGCCATCACAATTGCTCAACGATTACAAGAACGGGAAATCAAACGGAGTTCTACCTCCGGAAACAATGTTCATAAGCGAAAGTTAGATGATCGTGGAACCACTACTCATAAAACAACACGAACAACAACAACAACAGCAACAACAACAACAACCGTAACCGTATTACCAACAAAATCGCAACAACTACCACCACCAACAGAATCGCAGACAGGAAGCTGCCAGAGCTTATGTTGCTGCACCAACCGACGGAAGAGGTTATATCGGGACACTACCCCAGTGTAACCAATGCAGAATGCATCACACTGGGCCTTGTCCTACCCAATGCGGAAAGTGCCAAAAGATGGGTCATAAAACTAATGACTGCAGAGCCACGGGTGCAAATTTGCAGCCGGTAACAATAGTGTGCCACGGGTGTGGCGAGAAATGGCACTATAGGAACCGATGCCCGAAACAAAATACTAATCAGAACAACGCTGCTCGTGGAAGTGCGTATGTTCTAGGCTACGAAAATGCACCACAGGACCCCGGCATAGTCACGGGTACATTCTTACTAAACCAACAAAGTGCTAAAATATTATTTGATTCCGGAGCTGATAAGAGCTTTGTGTCTACTTCATTTACTTTACTGCTTAACATTGCCCCAGTAGAACTAGACACTACGTACGAAATTGAAATAGCTAACGGAAACCTTATAGACACCAATACGATAATCCAAGGTTGCACCCTAACATTAACAGACAAAACTTTTCCCATCGATCTCATGCATTCAACTCGGTAGCTTTGACGTCGTTATTGGCATGGATTGGTTATCCAAGCACCATGCTAGAATCATCTGTGACGAGAAAGTCGTCTAAATTCCACTCAATGGTGAAACTCTTATTGTTCGTGGCGATCAAAGCAGAACTCAGCTGAACATTATCTCGTATATCAAGACGGTGAAGTATATGAACAAGGGATGTCACGTATTTTTGGTTCAAGTAACGGAGAATGGACCAAAAGAGAAACAGCTTGAAGAAGTGCCAGTTGTCAAGGATTTTTATAAAGTATTTCCAGAAGATTTGCCCGGTATTCCACCCGTTCGTCAAGTAGAATTTCAAATTGATTTAGTGCCTGGGGCGGCACCAGTTGCAAAAGCATCTTATAGGCTGGCGCCTTCTTAAATGAAAGAGTTATCTGAGTAGTTGAAAGAGCCATCAGATAA
The DNA here is from genome assembly GCA_021014915.2 of Artemisia tridentata subsp. tridentata. NCBI lineage: Eukaryota > Viridiplantae > Streptophyta > Magnoliopsida > Asterales > Asteraceae > Artemisia > Artemisia tridentata. Next base: position 161,769,646 of record CP139501.1, on the reverse strand, counting down.
AGGATTCATCCGATCAAGTTCATCACCTTGGGGAGCTCCGGTTTTATTTATCAAGAAGAAAGACGGAACGTTCAGAATATGTATTGATTATAGAGAGTTGAACAAACTCACCATAAAGAATCAATATCCATTGCCCAGGATTGATGATTTGTTTGATCAGTTGCAAGGATCGAGTGTCTACTCGAAAATTGACCTGAGATTAGGATATCATCAGCTGAGAGTCAGAGAAGAAGACAATCCCAAAATAGACTTCAGAACAAGGTACGGACATTACGAATTTCAAGTAATGCCATTTGGTCTCACCAATGCACCTGCAGTGTTCAAGGACTTGATGAACCGAGTATGCAAACCATACTTGGATAAATTCGTGATTTTCTTCATTGACGATATCCTAATCTACTCCCGCATCAAGGAAGAACATGCTGAACATTTGAGAACCATTTTAGAGTTACTCAAAGAGGAAAAGTTATACACTAAGTTCTCCAAATGTGACTTTTGGATTCCAACGGTACAATTTCTTTGTCATGTTATCAACAGTCAAGGTATCCACGTAGACCCTGCCAAGATTGAGGTGGTTAAAGATTGGGCATCTCTTAGAATCCCAACAGAGATCCGCCAATTTTTAGGTCTCGCTGGTTACTACAGAAGATTCATAGAAGATTTCTCAAAGATCGCAAAACCTCTGACAGAACTGACCAAGAAGAACAAGAAGTATATCTGGGAAGAAAAACAAGAGTCAGCTTTTCAACTCTTAAGAAAAAAAAACTCTGTGAAGCACCAATTCTAGCATTACCCGAAGGAAGTGAAGACTTCGTAGTGTATTGTGATGCGTCACATCACGGTTTAGGCGCAGTACTGATGCAAAGGAGCAAAGTAATAGCCTATGCTTCTCGACAGCTCAAGAAGAACGAAGAAAACTATACAACTCATGATCTAGAATTAGGGGCAGTAGTCTTTGCTCTTAAGTTATGGAGACATTACTTGTACAGTACCAAGTGCACGGTTTTCACCGATCACAAAAGTCTTCAACACATTGTGGATCAAAAGGAGCTGAACATGAGACAGCAACGATGGTTAGAGTAACTCAACGACTATGATTGTGAAATTCGCTATCACCCAGGGAAAGCGAACGTTGTGGCTGATGCCTTGAGCAGAAAGGAACGAATCAAACCCTTCAGAGTCCGATCTCTGAGAATGACCATTTGTTCACCACTTCTATCACAAATCTTTAAAGCTCAATCAGAATCTCCCAGGGAAGATAACAGACCCAGTGAAAGAATTCTTGGTATGCCAGAGAATGAAAATGGTTTTGTGAAAAGATCAGACGGAATGCTTTGTTTCAAAGAAATAAGTTGGGTTCCTCTCTACAGAGGTATACATGATCTTATCATGCATGAATCCCACAAATCCAAGTACTCCATACACCCGGGTTCTGACAAGATGTATCAGGACCTCAAGAAGATCTATTGGTGACCAAACATGAAGGCCGACACTGCCGAGTATGTTAGGAAATGTTTGATCTGTTCAAGAGTCAAGGCAGAATGTCAAAAGCCGTCAGGATTGCTTGTACAACCTGAACTACCAGTATGGAAATGGGAACGAATTACTATGGACTTCATCACCAAATTACCAAAGACGTCAACTGGATTGAACACCATCTGGGTCATCATTGATCGTCTCACCAAGTCCGCTCATTTTCTACCAATCAAGGAAACTGACGAGATGAGCACTCTCGCACAGTTGTATCTAAAGGAAATAGTGTCCCGACATGGAGTTCCAATCTCCATTATCTCATATAGAGATAGCCGATTTACTTCTAGATTTTGGGAGACTCTACAGAAAGCTCTCGGTACACGTTTAGACATGAGCACCGCTTATAACCCTCAAACCGATGGGAGGAGTGAAAGAACAATCCAAACCTTATAAGACATGCTTCGGGCATGTGTAATAGACTTCGGAAAAGGTTGGGACAAACACTTGCAGTTGGCTGAATTTTCATACAACAACAGCTACCATGCCAGCATCAAGGCAGCACCGTTTGAATCACTTTATGGTCGAAAGTGCAGATCGCCTGTTTGTTGGGCTGAAGTGGGTGATGTACAACTCACAGGACCTGAACTGATTCACGAGACAACGGAAAAGATATTTAAGATCAGGCAGCGACTACAAGTCGCACGTGACAGACAAAAGAGCTACGCCGATGTGAGGCGAAATCCAATGGAATTCCAGGTTGGAGACAGGGTTATGTTAAAAGTTTCTCCATGAAAAGGAATGTTACGCTTTGGAAATCGTGGAAAGTTAAATCCAAGGTACATTGGACTGTTTAAAATCCTGGAAAGGATTGGTCCAATGGCTTATAAACTTGAGCTCCCGGAGGAACTCAGTAGAGTACACAACACATTTCACGTAACGAACTTGAAGAAATGTCTGTCAGATAAAACTCTTGTCATCCCAAAGAAAGAAATCCGACTTGATGACAAACTTGTATTTACAGAAGAACCAGTGGAAATAATGGACAGAGAGGTGAAACAGCTAAAGCAAAACCGTATCCCAACGTGAGGACCAAATTCGAGACAAATACCCACATTTATTTCCATAGACAACCCTAACAACTATCTTAGACTTAAATTCCAGGACGGAATTCTATTTGACGGGTAGGTACTGTAGCAACCTTTAAAATTCCCTAGTACTTTGTAAATGTTAATCAAGAATTAAATTACCATTACAGTTCGTTTAACCATTTTTACGAGCAAAATTTAAAATTTTTGATTATTACATTACAATTATTCAAACATGTTGATACGTGATTCACAATACTTTGAAACGAGCTCACACACAGACCACGATAAATCCATTTTACGAATAAACAACCAAACGGATCCTTATTACTATTTCTCGGCCCAACAAGCTATTCTAAGCCTGTTACTATTCAAGTCCAATCCAAATTCTTATATTTTCTTTTATTTCTTTCGAACCAACACACATATACTTGGCCTCTATATTTTGTGATTTCGACACACAATCTGTACTACATTGTACATAATTCGATTCTCCACATTCCAAGGATTCAGGAATGACAAGCTTCATTATCTAGTTCGAACGTTTGGTCTTAAAATGAACACAAAAGCTTAGCACCATTCGACACTTGTCAATGTTCATCCGACAGTAACCAAATTCAACCAAACACATTTTTCCTATGTGTTTTGCATTGTTCCTAGCCTAGATGATTTCCACAAGCATTATACACCTTTTCTATACTTTTACTCACGTTAAATAACTTGTTTGGACCCAATGTATATCGAACACAATATATATACATGCCACTTGACCTTAACCGAACTAACACACAAACACCCCTCTTATTTTCCATATCACTCGAGTGCTATGATATACTTATTCCCTAATCTTTTTAGCATCCCATCAATAGCCAATTTGGGTGTATATTATACTATATACAATCATATACATATACATATATATGGATAACCATACACACCCTCATTCACACTTAAAACATATTTCACACATAATCTCCAAAGTCTTTTCTCATGCCAAGCCATTCGAAGGAAGCAAGAAGCATTTCTCTAGTCGTTCGAACCATTTTCCAAGTCATAAACTATTGATCTCGATTCCTTGGTGATCATTTGAACGTGTTACGTGCAAATCATTCAAGTTCTAGTTCATCTTAACGTGTTTCTAACCACCATTTTGGTGTAGTAAGCCTTTGAACTCATTTCCTATACTTACTTATGTTTTTCAATGATTCATGCACGTTACATATTTCCATTCTATTCATTTCTAGCTTTCCTTTATTATTTTCGATTTCTTGTTATTTATTTTACGTATGCATATGACCTCCTAATTCAAAGGATGGCTAGATAACAAGTACTACATTCATTCGACACATATTTCATCATATAAATGCTTAACGAGACTTATTTTGAACATAGATTGCATATCGAACGTTATATGTCATTTTTATTCATATTGGACCATGTTGTTTTATCGCTAAGAAATCGCTCCATAAAATCCATTTTATACGAATGACCTATCGAATAAATTGCTCAAACTATTTCTCCATAAGCTCTACTAATAAGTTGTAAAAATAAGCTCACTTGATAAGCTCTTAAAAGACCTTTTCTAACCTAAAAGTGTATCGCTATCGAAAACAGTTTCAAAACTAAATATATATACGAGTGGGCTTTTAAGCCCATTTAGCTCATAAAAAGCACTTATCAATAAGTAGTCCAAATAAGCAGTTTGATAATGTTAATAAGACTATAAAATAAGCCCAAAGTCAAGCCCAAAACGTTTTAAAACCCAATGGATCGTAAATTCTTAATAGGCCGGTTTAGAATTCGTTAAAGCCCATTAAGCCATAAATAAATACTTTTCAAGAGATAAGCAGTTTTATAAACTCCAATAAGCTATTTGAGACTTATGAAACTCTCGGAAAATTTAATCTATAATTTTTGTGATTTTTGGACTTAAAATGCAAAATATATTACAAATCGGGTATAAAGTGTAACTTTCACATAATCTATTGTCAAACTGCCATTTTGATAACTTATGGGTAGAAATTGAATTTACAGTAAACAGAAGCCTTAAAATATCATATTGGAATATTTTGGACTAAAAGTTTAAATATTAACTAACCAAGGACTAACGGTGCAAAAGTTTCACCATAAGGGTTAAAAGTGTAAATCTCATATAACTTCAAGGACCATTCAGTAACTTTATTTTATATATATTTCCATTATATGTTTTATACATTTTCATTTAATAAAGGGCATTTATACATTTCATAAGATATATTCAAATTACTATACGTTTATATATATTTATATAATGGAAAATTCTAACGAATAAACTTAACGTATCTTTCATCAACATTCCAGGAAACGATATTTACGGATTCAATTAACATAAAAACAAGATAATATTATATATAATATTATTTTTGAACTTTAAGCATTTTAAGCATATCATCCATTCTCATCACGAACCAATTCGTTATCCGTTACTAATTTCAACAATCATTATTCGTATTAAACAAAGCCAAAACTATCGAAATCTCAGACTTCCCAATTATTCAGGTCGTGTGTTGGAGTCGTTCCCATAATACATTTGATTTCACATTATCTTTGCCACTATATTCAGGGTGAGCTCATAGTCCCACTTTTATCTTTTATATACTTTCAACTTGTGGGGAGATACATGCTAAAAAAAAACACAAGTATTTTATGTATGCTATACCTGACTGATATTACCTAAATTACACTATTGCAAAAATCCCCTCAAATCATGGACCATTAATCACTTGCGAGTGAACGCGAATATTGTGAATAGATCTATTGGCAGTTGACGTCCCATTTGTGTTAGCCGGTTAGGTAACCAAATGCACTTTATTTGAAGGAAATAGGAAGATGGCAATCTCCTACACGAGGGCCATAACTCACACCATTAACTTGGTGTGTTCATGTCGTTTCTGCGGTACATGTTAGCGTTTGCGTGTCATGAGACTTAGGGCAATATATCGAACTGCAATATTACTATTTCAAATATGATTGTATTTCAATGTAATTATATACTTGTGTTCAAACTAATTACAATTACAAACACTATCGATTTACTCAACAATTTTGTTGACTTTTAGCATGTTTATCTCAGGTAATTAACGGAGCATTCAAAGGACGGAGTGAGCAAATAAACTGATGGTTTTTGGTGTCAAATAAATTATGTCATTCATTTCAAACTACTATATCTTTTGTGAGATATTAAAACATTGAAATTTCCTTTTTGTATCTTTATTATTAAATGAATGACAATAACTTTCAAAACGCCTCTTTTGAGTCGTTTTCTATGATTATGACTATGATCCTTCCAGTAATACCTCGATTAGTCTTCTGATGTTAACTTAAAATTTAGGGGTTGTTACAAATGCCTTCTTTAATCCATTTGCACCGACTCCAACCGTTCCTTATATTGCCGAGTCGTCCACATGCAATTTGGACCCGGTTAATTTGCATACGTTCTATAAACACCACCCTTCAACACATCAATGGACTAAAGATCACCCTTTAGTGAACATTATTGGCAATCCCTCAGCTCCAGTTATGACAAAATGAAAACTTCACACCGATGCTGAAAACTGCATCTACGCACTCACTGTTTGTCAAGATGAACCCAAAAACATTAAAGAAGCACTGACATACGAAAACTGGATTGAGTCAATGCAAGAAGAACTCGACCAATTCAAACACCTTGAAGTGTGGGAATTAGTTGAAAGACCAGATGGGATCTTTGTCCTCGGACTGAAGTGGATTTGGAAAAAAAAGTTAGATGCAGAAGGCACAGTGATTCGTAACAAATCGCATCTGGTAGCTAAAGGATTCAGTCAGCAAGAAGGAATTGATTTTGAAGAGTCCTTTGCTCCAATGGCTAGGCTTGAGGTTGTCCGTATTTTTATGGCATACGCTGCACACAAGAATATGGTTGTTTATCAAATGGATGTGAAAACGGCATTTCTGAACGGTCAATTACGTGAGGAAGTTTATGTTAGTTGATGCGTCGATCCAAATCATCCCAATCTTGTGTACAGACTCAAGAAGGCGCTTTACGGACTTAAATAAGCCCCAAGGGCATGGTACGATAAACTAACTGCTTTTTTGCTTACCAATCACTTTACTAAAGGTTCTGTGGATCCAACATTGTTTATTCAAAAACACGCGGAGGACATTTTAATTCTTTAAATTTATGTCGATGACATTATTTTTGCCTCTACAAACAAAAAATACTCAAATGCTTTTGCAAGATTAATGAAACAAAATTTTGAAATGTCCATGATGGATGAACTTACGTTCTTCTTAGGACTACAAGTTCATCAATCACCCCGTGGAATTTTTCTAAGTCAGTCCAAGTATGCTCTTGAGATTTTAAAGAAACATGGCATGACAAGTTGTGATACTTATAACACACATATGTCTGCATCATCCCCAAAGCTGGATGCTGATTTGCATGGTACACCTGTTGACCCTACAAAATACCGAAGTATAAATTGGTCACTCATGTATCTAACAACCAGCCGTCAGATATTCTATTTGCTGTATATCTATGCTCCCGTTATCAGTCTCGCCCAACTGAAAGACACCTCTCTTAGTTTAAAAGAATCCTTCGATACATAAAGGGAACCATCCATTTGGGGATCTGGTATCCGAAGGATTCTGGTTTTGAACTAATAGCCTTTTCAGATGCTGATCATGCAAGATATTTAGACACATGCAAAAGTACATCTGGTGGAGTGCAGTGTCTAGGAGACAAACTTGTATCTTGGCAGTCAAAGAAGCAGGATTGCACATCATTGTCATCAACAGAATCAGAATATGTAGCTATGTCCGCATGTTGTGCTCAAGTCATCGGGATGCGATCACAGCTGATGGACTACGGTTACATTAACAATAAGATTCCCATGTACTATGACTCCAAGAGTGCCATTGCCATCTCATGCAACACGGTTCAACATCCAAAGTCAAAACATATCGCACTCCGATATCATTTCATCAAAGAACATGTTGAAAAGGGTACAATTGAACTATACTTTGTGGGTACTGAATACCAATTGGCGGACTTAATCACCAAAGCCTTGCCCCATGCAAGATTTGTGGAATTAGATCACCAAATTGGCATGCGATGTTTGACTCCAGATGATTTGAAAAACTTTCTTAAAAACAACTAAGAAAGTCAAACACCAAAACGCTTTGTAAATATCTTCTCAAAAACAACAAAAAGATTTTCTTTTTTATTTTATTTAAAAAAAATGCAAGTACAATAAATTCCATCAACATCTTGTTCCTTTAAACAAATTTACTAATTTTCCCGGACAAGTGTTGAGGGGGAGTATGATATTTCAAATTTTAATCATTTTCTTTTAAATTTGTACTTGCATATTTCCAAAATGATGTTATTTTAATAAATGTTGTTGAAAAGATCCTCGTAATACCCTCCTTGATCTCAAAATGTTTGTTTATCCTAAGTTGAGGGGGAGTATTGAAAATGTTTCTTGCCAAAAGGGTGTTAGTCATAATTTTATATGTAAAGGACTAACTGTGCAAATTTTTTTGTTAAAGGACTAAATGTGTCAACTTTTGAAAGATAAATTTTAATCGTTTTACAATCCAACGGGTAGATCTTCTAATTTTTCGATATTAAGTATTAGGGTTTATCACGAATTGGGAGTTTATGATTCTATGGGTTTAGGGTTAATTGTACCCAGTAACTCGATTGAATGATTCTTGAAATTTAGAGTTTATTGTCGATTTGGGATTTTTTTGATTGAGAATGTTTGAGTCTAATTAATCTTGTAGGATGTGTTCGGAATTATCCATTTAGCATACGACCCAAATGAATTTTAACAATCAAACGTTTTGAATTGTGTTTCGATTAAATGGTGTTCTTGAATTTTCGAATAAGCTCATTTTTTGTGTTTGAAAGAATTGTAACATTTGTTCATTATTCACAGGCAAAAAGTTTGATAAAACTTCATCTTTCAAATACGTCATGTGAAATGTTTGTGTTTCTTGTATAAGAAATTTTGAATAGGCTCAAAACTTTTCGAATAGTCTGAGATTTTTCGAATAAGCAGAACTCTTTCGAATAGGCTCAGATTTTTCGAATAGTCTGAGATTTTTCGAACAAGCTGAAATTTCGAATAGGCTCATGATCTTCAAATCCAGGTGGTTGAGAGACATATACTTCTTACTCAATTGTCCCATAAAGAAAGGCACTCTTCACATCCATTTGATACACTACAAAGTCTTTATATGAAGCATAGGCCAAGAACAACATTATGGCTTCAATTCTTTCAACTGGGGAAAATACTTCATCATAGTCAATGCCTTCTTCTTGAGTGTATCCCTAAGCAACTAATCTTGCCTTGTTTCTATTCACAATGCCTCTTTCATCATTTTTGCATCTGAAAACCCATTTAGTACCAATTGCCCTCTTCCCATTTGGCAAATCTACCAAGTTCCAAACTTCTTGTAGCTTGAATTGTAGAAGCTCTTTTTGCATAGCCTCCACCTAGCTTGAATCCTGCAATGCTTTATGTGCATTCTTGGGTTCTATTTGTGATAGAAAACAAGAAAACAAATAGTTTTGAAGGTCTTTATGACTGTTTCTTTGATGAAGTGATCTTACAAAGAAACCTTGTTCCTCCAAATTCTTTGACATTATTCTTGTCTGAACAGAAGACTGCACTTCTCCAATTATTTTTTCTTTAGGATAATCCTTGTAAATTCTGGTATTTGAAATAGGACCAACAGGAATAGTATCATCCAAGTTGTTTATGTCAGCCTCTGCACCAACTTTTTCATCATCTGTATCAGCATATATATTCTCCAAAGGAGGCATGTTTGGATCAATTGGATATTTATCTTCATCAAAAGCAATGCCTTCCTTATCAGCATTATTAGCAGTTTTATCATTGTTAGTGATGTTAGTACTGTTATCATTACTAGCAGCATTAACATCATTAGAACTACCAATATTATCATCCTGAACATATTCATCAAACACATTTTCTTTGCTTGGAGGTTCATCAGCCTGGTCTTCCTCCTCATTTGAAGACTTAACACCATCTTCTTTATCATCTTTTGGATTTTCATCTGCTTGTGAACTCTTTGACTCTTGTGTTGAGATAAGTGCATCGGCAGTACACATAGATAGCAGGATGTACTTCTGTGTAGGTTCAGTCTCCTTACTAGCTTGTGTACCTGCATCAGTATTAGCTTTTGTACCCGCATACTCATTAGATGGTGTACCTGCAACAACTGGCTCATAATTCATCCTTTTGGTTAGTGCATCAATATCAAACAGCCAGTTTGGTCCACTTCCTACAATATTAGGTGAATTCTCAGTAAACCTAACATGTAAGTTCTCTTCCACAATCCTGGTTCTACTATTGAACACTCTAAAAGCTTTGCTATTCATTGAGTATCCAACAAAGAAACCTTCATCAGCCTTGCCATCAAACTTGCCGAAGTTATCTATGGTATTTAGGATAGTAACAGGACACCCAAATGGTCTTAAAAAGTCTAACATTGGTTTTCTACCATGTAAAAGTTCATAAGGGGTCTTGTTATGAGGCTTAACTACTAAACTTCTATTCTGCACATAGCAAGCAGTATTAACTGCTTCAGACCAAAAAGTAGTAGGTAACTTAGAATCAACTAACATTGTTCTAGCTGCCTTAATTAATGTCCTATTCCTCCTCTCAGCAACTCCTTTCTGTTGAGGAGTTCTAGCTACACTAAACTGTCTCTTAACACCTTTCATCTCATAAAACTGGTTCATATCCCTATTCTTGAACTCAGTTCCACTGTCACATCTTATTACCTTAACTTTATGATTAACTAGGTTTTCTATCCTGGTTATGAAAGACTTAAGAATGCCACTGGTTTCATCCTTAGTTGCTAAAAAGAAAACCCAAGTAAATCAACTAAAATCATCTGTGACAACTAGGCAATACATCTTTTTCATTAAACTTCCCACAAATGTTGGTGTAAATAAATACATGTGCAACAAATGTAAAGGCTAATTTATTGAGTTCACTGCCTTGGTCTTACAAGAAGCTCTGTGTTGCTTTCCCTTCTGACAAGCAACACAGATTTCAACATTTTCAAAAACTTTTGAAGGTAAACCTCTTACAAGGTTTCCCTTAACCAATTTATTCATTATTTTGAAATTTAGGTGACCAAGCCTTCTATGCCAAAGCTTAGATTCATCAGATATGGCCTTTACAAAGAGACAAGTTAAACCTCCTTTAGGAACCATATTCTTTAAATCAACATTGTATATGGTGTCTGTTCTAGGAACTTTAAGTAAAACATGACTTTCATCAGTCAACTTATAGTCAGGAGACAAGGCAAAACATTCAGTATCAGTAAAAAGAACATTGTTCTTTTTGTCACACATTTGTGAGACACTAAAGAGGTTAAACTTAAGCTCTTTTACAAATTACACATCATCAAAATCTAATTTACCAGTTTTTATTGTACCTTTGCCTGTGATTTTCCCTCCTTTGGTATTACTCCCAAAAGAAATATATCCTCCATCAATTGCTTCAAAATTTGTAAGATATGACATGTTTTCTGTCATGTGCCTTGAGCATCCACTGTCAAATACTCCTTTATCCTCTAATTCCACGTGTGGATTCCCCTGCACATAAAGTAAGAAAATCAGTTCATTTTGGGGACCCAAGCCATTACTGACTTGGATCTGCCTTGTACATCAACGTAATCATACTTCTTTAAAACTATGGATGCACTGATGTATCTGGAGACATGATCTAAAACTTTAACTTTTGGTTTTCAGATCTAACAAGCTGAGGCCTTAACAGCATAAAAATGATTTCCCAAAAGACTATCAGTTATTGCTTTTGCCTTAGCAGTACTAAATGTTGTATTCTTTTGAATAGGCCTTTTTACAGATGAATGTGCTGTATTTGAAAAGTGTAACCTGGATTTAGCACCATTTACTGTTCTTTTGTTGAAACCATTATCAATTTGTCTAACAGTATTAGTTAATATTGTTGGGTTAAAAATATTTTGCTTGACAGTATTAACTCATACACGCCAAGATTTTATTAACACTGCTCTTGGAACTATACTTCTCTTAGCATTTGGGTGAGTATTTTTAGAAAAAATTTGGTGATTCACCCTCCTAGCATAGTTCCAAACTGGTTTTTGATAGTAAAAACAATTATCCTGTAAATGTTCAAAACTACCACAGTGATAACAATCCTTGTTAAACATTTGTCAATCACTTCCTAGTCTTTGAGATATCATGTTATTTCAATTCCTTTGATTCCCTCTAGGACTAGGTGTGTTGCTCCTAGGTTGCTCAGTGTAATCAACAATTTTCCTAGACAACTTATCACCAAACCTAGGTTTGACAAACATAATCTTTTCTACACTAGGTCTAACTATCTTACATTCAATTTTAGGTGTAGACTCAACCTGATCTTCATCATCATCGGACACCCAATCTTCAATGATAGGTGCATCAGAATTTTCAATTTTAGGCTCCTCCTTATTAGACGTAATATTCTCACCTACAGACTTATCATCAGACTCAATTAAACAACACAATTCAGGTAAAGGTGGTGGAAATTTTACTGTAATAGAAGGGGGAACTTCATTATAACCTATACCACTACCTTTCCTCATAAGTTGACACTCAATTATCTTATTTACACCTTCAGATGCAAACTCAAGCTTATTCACTTTACATTGATGTTTTTCTTTTTCCTGATTAGCTGCATCCTTTTCTCTTTGAGCCTGTTCTAACCTCGTAGTAAGTTCTTGAATTTCATTCTCTTTAACATAAAGTTTGCTTTCCAAAAGATTAACCTTCTCTACAAACTCAATCTCATTCTGCTTAAACAATTCAAGTCTTTGCTCAATAGACTTTAAACCTACTTTATAGCCTAAATTATCTAACTCTGACTTTTTTAAATCTTCTAATAATTTTTCATTCCACGCCTTAAGTTCCTCGACAGTATCTAAACAATATTTATAAGAACAACCAGAATCATTAGATACCTCAGATTCAGAACTTGATGAAGATGAAGAATATGCCATGAGTGCAAAGTTTGGTCCTTCTGCTGCTTGGTTACTCCAATCATATCCACCCAAACTATCACAAGACACCAAAGCTGTAGAATTTATAGGTTTCACAGACAGAGCTTTCCTTGAGCTTTCTTCATTCTTGTAATCTTGACTTCTTGGTGCCCTGCACTCTCTTGCAAAGTGTCCTTTCCGGTGACAGTTATAGCATTCTATCTTTGACTTATCAAACCCCATGTTGTCCTGCCCATTGATTTTGAGCTGCCTTCCTGTTTTCTTCACGAATCTCCTTGAGGAGGACACAAAAGCCAAGTTTTGTGTGCTTGAAGATGAGCTAGATGACCTTTTGACTTCAAGTTCATACACTTTTAGATTGTTGTATAGATCATCTATGCTCATTGTATCTAGATCATCCTTGTTTCTCCATACCACAGTATGTGTATGCCATTCTGGTGACAAGCTTCTTAGAAACTTCTTATTTATATCCTCTTGAGGAATTATTACTTCCACAAGTGCTAATTGACTGACAAGTTTCTAAAGTCTGTCAAAGGTCTGATCAAGATTCTCAGAACTTGGAGCAGCAAAGTTCTCATATTGTTGCTTCAAAAGATTCTTCCTAGTCTTCTTAGTAGCAGCATTCCCTCCAAATCTCTTCTCAATAGTTGCTAACAAAGACTTAGCATCTTTGATAGGATTGGTAGTCAACTGATGTTCATTAGGAATGCCCATCATGAGAGTGCTTCTGGCTTTAACCTCCAATCTTCTTTGTGCTTTCTCTTCAGCAGTTTTAATAGGCACAATAGTCTTAACACCAGCACTAGATACTTCAGTTTTTGGCAAGGAATCACCATTCTCTATAACCTCCCATAGAGAATAATCAACCATCTAAATGTACTGCCCTATTCTCATTCTCCATAGTTCAAACTCACCAGACTTGAGCTTTAGAACCTTTGATGCAGTAATCATATGTGTAGATTCTGAATCCATGTCTTCTGTAAGATCTGAACAACTTTTAGCTTAAACAGGTTCTTCTTTATCACAGCTTCTAGATCACAAGCTATGATACCACTTGTTGATCCCAGCTATACATTTGATCGACTCCCTTAGCTTGTAAAGGTTTAGTTATGCTAGATGAATTATCACAACTAGGTATAGAAACTGTGTTGAATTACTAAGGTTTATGCGGAATCTAAACAATAGTGTTAAGAAGAACAGTTAACACAATCGTAAACAAATCAACAACTTCAATATTATTAATATGAATACTCTTTAAGTATTAGGATTTACAACCTTGAAGTTATGAATAATATGTATCGAATTCTATGCCCTAGGACCTCCTTTTATAGGCTAATGAGTCCTAGTCGGCTTACAATAACTTTTTATACAAGATAAATCTTTAAATAATCTTTTCTATAATTATCTAACCGACTATACAAGTTTATCTTATCAGCAGTATTAACTAAATACTCTAGCAGTCTTAATTCTAACTCTAGCAGCAGTAATCCTTCAGCAGTTGAAACTCTGAACTAGCAACATTAACATTAAGCCTTGCAGCACTAACTACTTAGTGTATATTTCCTTGAAGTTCTCAGCAGTTATAATATACACTAGCAGTCTTAACCTTCATTAGCAGCAGCAACTCTGTAACCAGCAGTAGAAACATACTTAGAGCTTTTTCATTGTAAAACATGAGCAGTTGTAATTCCTTAGAGCAGTCTTAACCATTCAAGTAGCAGCAACTCTTGGAAGCTTTAATTCCCAACAGTGAGTCAAGTCTTGGCTTAGCAACGTCACGTTTTACATGTGATTGACATAGATAATTGACTTGCCACCAGTAAAAATCCATATATCCATAAAACCGTGTTTTCCATACCCTTACACCTAACGTTACAACCCTTTAAAAGTCCTATTTGATAGTTTATCCTAGGTGCTTCCGCCAAAGTGGTGGAGGTTTGATCCATTCTCAAGCCTATGGTAATCTATGTGCTATGACAGGTAGATAGTGTTTTATTTTCCCGTTTCCATTCATGTTATATAACTTATACACCCGAGAGATGTGAGAATCTAAACACTTAGTGTGAGGTGCTAGTATATGATTTCTATGCTTATTAAGACTATTGTTGAACGAATGTGTGTTGTAATTACTTTTGAACCAATGCTAAATAACCCCTAACTTGTAGATTGACTAGGATAAAAGCACATTTGCTTGAGGACAAGCAAATCTCAAGTGTAGAGATATTTGATAAGGATTTAAAACATACCTTTTTAAGGGGTCATTTAGTCCCTAAAGTCGTATGTATTTGATCGAATATTGCCCTAAATCATTTCTTTTTTTGCATATTAGGTACTATGGACGCAAAAGACGAAAACGGGCATGCTTTGGGCTAATTTGGACAAGAAAGTGAAGAAAACGACCAAGTCGCAAATCTGTCAGGAAAGGGGACCTGACGGCGTCACACTTTAACAAGTGACGCCGTCACTTGTATTTGAAGACCAAGATTTAGAGTTAAATTAACACGTGACGGCTCAGACTTTCTATAAAGAGACGGCATCACAACATCACGACGGCATTAGAGATCCAAGGCGACGCTGTTACAACGGCGATTCAGCAAAGACGAAACCCTAATTGGTGGCGGGCTGATGGCGTCACAACACATAACGTGACGCCATCACACTTGTAAAACTATATATATTTTCGCATGTTTTTCTTAATTCGTATAACATCTTGTAAAGGTTTTACACCCCCAAAACCCATGTTTCATTGAAGTCAAGTAATTCATATTTAATCACTTAATATGTCTATGTGTTCTTTGATTATATGCTTTATTTTTCTTCACTTTGACATGCTAGGCTAAATTAGTTAGTGTTTGCTTAGATCAAATGAAACCTAGTTGTTAATTATTGGTTGTAGTCTCTTGTTTAATTTGTTGTCTTGCGTTATGAATAGGAAAATCGGCTAAAATCTTATATGTATTAGCTTGAACATCCCACTTAACGACTTTATACCCTAGAGTGCACTAGTGATTTTATTCGTTGTATTTATTGCGCGAGTTGCGGCTTGTAGATAGTAGGAGATCCTAAAGAGATGACTTAATTGTCACTTATAGATCTATGGTTTTCTAAAGGAGACTTATACACTCATAGAGTTAGCAACATTGGCACCACCTACAACAAAATAGGAATACAACGAGCAAATTAGACAAGGACGTGACAATTCGACTAATTAATAAGAAAAAACTAGGGAGTAAAGAAATCTAAGTAAATACATTTTCCTATCATAAGACTTACCAATTTACTTTTTCCGCATATTAGTTTAATTTTTAGTTTAAATAGTTTTAACTAATTAGTAGTTAAAACTCCCACTCTTCAAACCCCGAGATTTTAATTTGCTTTCAAAAAAAATATGAAAAGAAAAAAAGAATCATCCCTCACCTTTAGACCTATCTCGACATACACTTCGGCCTTCACAACACTATTCCCCTGGAGAACGATCAATCCCCCATGTCTTGCCTAAACTACACTACAACGGTTAGGTGCACTGCCTAGGAGGATTGTAAAACTTCTTGAGGTTGACAATATCTGCATCATTTATTATATAAAAAAATACATAAAAACACACACATTCCTTTCTATTTTTGGTCGGATCACCACCGTGATTAGTCGAGGGCAAACAATACCCCATCATGCGTGAGAGAAAAAAGCCATCATGTGGTGGCGCGCAGACAATTATTTCTCATGCGTGAGGATGTTTAGCATTATGCCAAATCTAAGAAGGTGCATAACAATTTTAGGAGCGGAAAAGGTTTCCTCACATGTACTTGGTTTTGGGTCAAGGATAGTCCAAGTCTTTCCTAATTTATTTTTACAAGTTATATGTATTTTAAAAAATGTAAGTAACTAAGTTCCTTCAGTGTTCTTTGAATTTTCTTGCATTCTTTGCGAAAACACTCTTTTTTTAGATGTATCTGCAATTAGGGGGAAGAAATGTGCACATCGGGGATGCATAACAGATTCACGTGATCGAGCTTACAATTTTAGTACTACCGGAGAGACGTTCGCAGAGATGATCAGTGGTTCAGTTTTGTGATTTTGGTGTAATCGTTTCAACTTTCGCAGGTTGTGAAATGTGAAGTTGCCTACTTATGTGAGAAGATCTTGCTGATTTCTTGCATGTTACCCCCGAACGGAGTTTCCGCATTGAGCACAATCGTTACTGAGTACTAGTTAGATTTGCTTGGTGTGGTTTACGATGTCATCTACAAATTCCGCTGCGTACTTACAACCTTCAAAAGTTAGAAGACATGTTAACTACATCAAAGTTTTGAATGTGCTGAAGACGGTTGTCAGTTTGGGGGGGAGCTGATTCAGAAACTTCGCCAAAAAGAAGTATATGAAGAAGCCGTTAAAGACATGCAGCATAAATTGGGGGGAAGTTAATCCAGTTCATGCATATTACATCGTTTACCTGCAAGTGAAGAAAAGTTCTCAAGCCAAGGTACAAGATGAAGACAAGGAGCGTCAACTGTAGTCATCCTCAGCACTTGAAGAGCTTATGAAGACCTTTCTTTATTTGTATTTGTACTTGTAGGAAATGATGTAAGCAATCCCATATGTTGCCACATTGGGGGAAGATTGTTGGGAATGCTTCTAACACGAAAATGTGACAATATATTTGGGATTACAATAGTTATCTTGTTAGGCACAAACACATGGACTGAAACTGTCATTTATGTAAAGTCATGTGTATGTTAGCCTTTATATACCCTCCTAGACTTCACTAGGAGGGTGAGCCTTGTTTGTGTAATTTTCACTTTCACTTTGAATAAGAAAACCAGGCCTTTTACTTTCTCTCTCAACACTCTCTCTTTCTAAATTCTTACTATGGAGATGATGTTCTTCCATCATCCCCGACCTCCCGATTCACATTATATCATCCAAAACACGATCCATCAGTAATCTTATGAGGTCCATCATTTTTGGTGAAGATTAGGAACCCATGACACCCTAAGAAGGTGTATGGTAGGTTTTAGAATAGTCTGGTGTTGATTGGAAGTGATTCGAACAAGTCTTGAATAGAAAAATTGGTTTTAACAAAGTAAAGATGAGGTTCTGTCCACTTTTTCAGTTTCTGGAAAAATCAGTAGACCATGGGTCATTTTGGTTTACATATTTAGATAATATTCTCAAAAACGAAACCGTAGCCGCTGGAATGAGCAAAAACGAGCTTACGACAAGAAAGATACGTTAATTTTAAGTTTGACGACGAAAACTATTTTTCTGAAAAATAGCGTGCTGTTGCACAAATTTCAACAGGTAAAACGAGGCGGTGGATTTGATCTAGACAAGCTGACATATCAAAAATCTATTAGTTAGCTGTAAGACAAAGCCGGGGATATAAAGAACGTAGAAAACGAGCTTATAACGACCAAGATACAAATGTTTGAAACCCGACGTTCACAACACAATTTTTATCAGCTTTCATTTAAAATGTTTCTAAGTGTAAAACTGTTTTTGCGAGTAGCCATGTTGGGAGCCATTTATCTCAATGATCGAGTCAGTTTGAGATATTAACCCTTTGTAGTAAAATCAAGTACTCCCGGCTTATTTTCCAAATTGACCAGCCGTTCGTCAACTGGACTTGTAACGAGTAAGATACGACCTTCCAAATATACCCGAAAACTACACAAAAATAGTCAATTTAGCCAACTAACTAACTTAACCAATATTTATCTTTATGATCGGGACTCGTATGGACAAAAGTTCGAGGATAAGAATTTAAGATGATGTTACAAGCTTTTTAAAAATATGAAGATCGTTTCCTAACACTCAATATTTAACAACTTACGACTAGTCTTGCGAAGCTACTTAGTCATTTTCTACTAGTGTTGAAAAATATTAAATTACGACGGAAAAGTCTATTATTTTTCTATAAATCACCAAACAACTATCGTAGGATATCGTTATAACGTATTTACACGTAAAATGTTTTATGACTTAACAAGACGTCAAAAATATATTTTTTGACGATAAACGTTATTTCCAAAATTCACGAGTGGTATCAATAACATACGTATTTGTATGTGTAGCATCATTTCATGACTTACAATAGATCATATCATTCGTATTAGGTTGCGGTTAGAGATCGTGCCTCTTCATCGCTATCACTCCAAGAGCCTCCAATGAAAGCTCGTTGGTTGTTGGATTTTGGTGGTTTGGGACACTCTCCTATGAAGTGATTAGGATCTCCACATCTAAAGCATTTCCTATCACTTATCCCTTTCTTTTCAACTCGGTTCTTTTGTGATGTCTTCTTTTCATCACGAGGTTGCCTAACGAACCTACCTCTTCTCCTAAAGAACTTTTTAAAGTCCCTAACCGCTAACGCATATTCTTCATCTTCACTATCGGAACTTGAACATTCCTCATCACTAGACTCCATCTTGGCTTTCAAAGCTAGAGATCTAAATCTCTCACTTTTGCCTTTGCCTATATCGGAGTCCTTCATTATTATCATCTCGTGAACTTTCAAGTTTCCTATTAGTTCATCGAGTGCTCTCCATTTAGGATGTAGAGCCCTAAGAAACTTCCTAACATAATTCTTGCTAGAGTAACCTTCATCAAGAGCTTTAAGACTAGTGATAATAGTATTAAATCTAGCAAAAGCATTATCTATTGACTCATCTTCCGAAATGGAAAATTGTTCATATTGTTGAACAAGAATATCTATCTTGTTCTCTTTGACTTGATTATTACCTTGGAAAATTGTTCAAATTGTTCAAATATCTTTTGCGGTATTACACATAATTTTTTTTTCAAATTCCTTTTTAGGCAAAGCATTGTAAATCATCATTTTAGCCTCATTATTTTTGGCTAGTTTTCTTTTAAGTTCATCACTTTGTTTATTATAAGAAACTATTTCATCCTTTTTAGTTATCGGATTCATTTGAATCGGTTGAAAGTCACCCTCGGTAATAACATGCCAAAGATCAATGTCTTTTGATTTCACATACGTTTCGAATCTTGTTTTCCAATAGATAAAACAATCGGTTTCGAAAACTGGTGGTCTTTGCATAGATTGCCCTTCTAGATATTTGTCGGAATCCATTGATCGATTCAAGTTTTAAAATACAATTTACTCTAAAATCTTGACTAACCTGGCTCTGATACCAATTGTGGAAAACTAGAAGGGGGGGTTGAATAGCTTTCCCGGTTTTTAAGTTCTTTTAATTCTTTTAAGACTTATTAAAAATTTTACTATTGAAAACCTTTTATTCGATTCTTATGTGCAATCAATCAACACCAATATGAACTACTCACTAAACTAACTAATAATAAGTAATGAAAGTAAATATTAGAGATGGAAAGATCAAACCGGGACAAAGGATTTATAGTGGTTCGGCTACGAAGCTCTTCTTCGCCCTACTCCACTCCCCGAGTACCACACTCGAGAGTTTCAAGCACTATGTCAACAACCTCCCTTTAGGCGGAGAAAACTGTACACGTCACTTATCCTATTTCCGACACTAAGCTAGATGTCGAGTGCTAATCTTAGCTAGCACCAATCTACCACGATCCACTTGATCCTTTACTACTTCACACAAGACTCGATCTACCCGATCTACCTATGATCCACTTGATCAATCACACAAGCCCAATGGCTTCAAGAGATCTCCAAGATCTCGACACGATCACAATGATCAACTCCCACTTCACTCAACCTATTCTATCTACCTTTGAACAACTTGATCAATCACACTAGCCCAATGGCTTCAAGAGATAATCAATATCTCTTATAAGATCACAATGATCTTCACTCACTCTCTCACAAAAGAAAAATGATCTTGATGTATGCTATGATACAACAAGTGTGTAACAAATGTTACAAGACCCCTAACTAAAACTACAACTCTTGTATCTTCTTGGATACCTTGAGTTCTTCTCTTGCACTTGAAGAGGAATGACAATACTTTGTATCTACTTGGATACTTTGTGTTCTTCTCTTGCTATTGAAGAGGAATGAAGAGGATCACTTGATAGGACGAAAGGATCACTCTTAAACAAAAGAAAACTAATCTAAATGATCAAAGAAAGAAAATGTGAAGAGAGTATTAAACTCAGAAAGTTCTGTGTGAAAAAGGATACCCAAGAACTATGAACAGGGCTGGTATTTATAGGCAGAAAGAATCTGGCCGTTATAGAGGGACGGCTCCACTAAATCACCCTCGGCTCCACTAAATTTAGTGGAACCGTGGAGCCGTGTCAAACAAAAATGCTCCATTTTTTGTCTTTTCTAGTGAAAACTTATTTGGGGAAGTTTGGAGCTGATTTTGGGGGGAAAATAGCTATTATGTATTTTAAACTTATTTTTCCATTAAAACATTTCTTAATTATTCAAAAATAATTTGTAAAGTATATTTTTGAAAGAAATGTTTAGTCACATAAAAATGTGAGGTCAAAAACTCAAATTCACTTCTTTGATCATTAGTTAAGTTGTAACTTTGTTCTAGAGTGATTTGTGTAGAAACGGGATCTTCCGATTAAAAACTTGTTTACGTTTATTTTAACGTAACGTGATTTCACATTTTGTCATCCTTAAAACGTGAAGTTATTGAAAGATAGAAATAACGTTTTTAGAAAATTATTTGCATCAACACAAGTCATAAACTAGTGATCTCGATTCCTTAATGATCATTCGAACGTGTTACGTGCAAATCATTCGAGTTCTAGTTCATCTTAACGTGTTTCTCACCACCATTTTGATGTAGTAAGCCTTTGAACTCATTTCCTATACTTACTAATTTTTTTCAATGAATCATGCACGTTACATATTTCTATTCGATTCATTTCTAGCTTTCCTTTATTATTTTCGATTTCTTGTTATTTATTTTACGTATGCATATGACCTCCTAATTCAAAGGATGGCTAGATAACAAGTACTACATTCATTTGACACATATTTCATCATATAAATGCTTAACGAGACTTATTTTGAACATAGATTGCATATCGAATGTTATATGTCATTTTTATTCATATTGGACCATGTTGTTTTATCGCTAAGAAAATGCTCCATAAAATCCATTTTATACAAATGACCTATCGAATAAATTGCTCAAACTATTTCTCCATAAGCTCTACTACTAAGTTGTAAAAATAAGCTCACTTGATAAGCTCTTAAAAGACCTTTTCTAACCTAAAAGTGTATCGCTATCGAATACAGTTTCAAAACTAAATATATATACGAGTAGACTTTTAAGCCCATTTTGCTCATAAAAAGCACTTATCGATAAATAGTCCAAATAAGCAGTTTGATAATGTTAATAAGTCTATAAAATAAGCCCAAAGTCAAGCCCAAAACGTTTTAAAACCCAATGGATCGTAAATTCTTAATGGGCCTGTTTAGAATTCGTTAAAGCCCATTAAGCTATAAATAAGCACTTTTCAAGAGATAAGCAGTTTTATAAACTCCAATAAGCTATTTGAGGCTTATGAAACACTCGAAAAAATTAATCTATAATTTTTGTGATTTTCGAACTTAAAATGCAAAATATATTACAAATCGGGTATAAAGTGTAACTTTCACATAATCTATTGTCAAACTGCCATTTTGATAACTTATGGGTAGAAATTGAATTTACAATAAACAGAAGCCTTAAAATGTCGTATTGGAACATTTTGGACTAAAAGTGTAAATATTAACTAACCAAGGACTAACGGTGCAAAAGTTTCACCGTTAGGGTGAAAAGTGTAAATCTCATATAACTTCATGGACCATTCAGTAACTTTATTTTATATATATTTCCATTATATGTTTTATACATTTCCATTTAATAAAGGGCATTTATACATTTCATAAGATATATTCAAATTACGATACGTTTTTATATATTTATATAATGGAAAATTCTAACGAATAAACTTAACGTATCTTTCTTCAACATTCGAGGAAACAATATTTACGGATTCAATTAACATAAAAACAGGATAATATTATATATAATATTATTTTTGAACTTTAAGCATTTTAAGCATATCATCCATTCTCATCACGAACCAATTCGTTATCCGTTACTAATTTCCACAATCATTATTCGTATTAAACCAAGCCAAAACTATCGAAATCTCAGACTTCCCTATTATTCAGGTCGTGTGTTGGATTCGTTCTCATAATACATTTGATTTCACATTATCTTTGCCACTTCATTCAAGGTGAGCTCATAGTCTCACTTTTATCTTTTATATACTTTCAACTCGTGGGGAGATACATGCTACAAAAAAAAAACACAAGTATTTTATGTATGCTATACCTGACTGATATTGCCTAAATTACACTATTGCCAAAATCCCCTCACATCATGGACCATTAATCACTTACGAGTGAACGCGAATATAGTGAATAGATCTATTGGCAGTTGACGCCCCATTTGTGTTAGCCGGTTAGGTAACCCAATGCACTTTATTTGAAGGAAATAAGAAGACGGCAATCTCCTACACAAGGGCCATAACTCACACCATTAACTTGGTGTGTTCATTCCGTTTATGCGGTACATGTTAACTTTTGTGTGTCATGAGACTTAGGGTAATATATCGAACTGCAATATTACTATTTCAAATATAACTATATTTCTATGCAATTATAGACTTGTGTTCAAACTGATTACAATTACAAACACTATGAATTCACTCAACAATTTTTTTGACTTTTAGCATGTTTATCTCAAGTAATTGACGGAGCATTCAAGGCACGGAGTGGGCAAATAAACTGATGGTTTTTTGTGTCAAATAAAGTATGTCATTCATTTCAAACTACTATATCTTTTGTGAGATATTAAAACATTGAAATTTCCTTTTTGTATCTGAATTATTAAATGAAAGACAATAACTTTCAAAACGCCTCTTTTGAGTCATTTTCTATGATTATGACTATGATCCTTCCAGTAATACCCCAAGGTCTTTCGCTGTTAGCTTAAAATTTAGGGGCTGCTACAACTTGGCATCAGAGACATGGTTATAGAGAACCAAGTGTATTTTAAACATTGGACTATAACTATGCTTTCAAAATGGACCACTTTACACCATACCACCTTACGCCCTCCGTGCCTGCATATTTCACAACACCGTGTTTAGAGTGTTGCTTAACAAGATTATTTCATATCAACTTTCATATACTTGATTTTATTGATGACTTACATTTACTACTTTTGGGGTTATTACAGTACCATGTCTTCAGTGTCCCACATTAGCACCATACCATCTGACATAGAGTCCGAAGACACTCTATCGTCTACCACCTCACCCGTAGTTCCTAGCACATCGACTGCTACAGTGTCGAACATCGCATCAGATGAAATGGAGCCCTTCGAAGAGGGTGAAGTTGTCCCTACACCACCTATAACACCTGTTGCACCAGGTAACCCAAACTCACCCATATCAGAGGACCCGTACGAAAAACTAGACAGGCATATATTTCACCATCTCACCCGAAGAATCGTCCAGTTTCTCCTACTTACACTCCACTTACAGATGATTAGTATATGCAGACACAACAGTGGCTACCTGCAGCTGATTCAGAGACTCCATAACCTACACCTCCACCCCCACCTGCACCGGTATTCTGGAGCCGACGAGTCAGGATCCTACAACCCTATGAGCTCGAACCTTTTCTAACACCATTCCGGAGCCATCCAAATGGTCCTATCCGGATGCATACACCTCGCAAAAGGGTGGGATTACCAGTAGTTCTAATTATACCACCATCACCACCTCTATCCCCTACATCACCATTGGATATGATCAGGATGACACCACCATTATCTCCTGAGCATACTTTACAACCACTACTATTGATGAACTCAAATAAGTACATTTTATTACCATCATTTACCCTATTTATTTGACTTGTTTTATTATATTATCTGTGAGAATTGATACGTTAATGTTTACTTTTGTAATTCTCAGGTAAAAACAAGTACCATGTGAAACTTGGCGATTTTGGACTAATTATGGAGCAAAACAAGCGAGAAGTTAAGAGTCTACTGAAATGTACAAGATCAAGATCATTCTGCTCCAGATGCGCCGCAACACACTTCTTACATACGGCGCATCACTATCAAGATTTCACAAGTGACAATCCAAGACAGCAAGGACATGCGCCGCATAGATAAATGGAGTTACGCCGCATCTTCTGGCGGTGTACGAATATTCCTGAATATATTAATCTTGGACCCCACGTGAAGTTAAGTCAATGCGCCGTATCTACTTATTCAATGCGCCGCATCTAACCCTCAGACAGAAACTATAAATACCCCAAAGTCAGACGAATTTTGTGTGCAATATACCTAGTACGAGACTTAGCAGAAGACCGAAGAAACCCTAAGCCGAAGTCAGACGATTAGCAGCACAAGACACGCCCTAAACGAAGATACAAGAGCTGTAAGAAGGTCCTGCATGTATTCAATTCATGAAGTAGTTTTGTTTTATTGTATTATTACACTTTAATTCATCAGGATTGATGGGCCGATTCTATGTAACTACGGAAAACCATGGGCACCCCTTAAAATTGCTTTCCCATTAATTAAAGTTTATATGTTGATGTCTTTGGTGACTTTTATTAGTGCTTTGATAACCTCTGTGTCTAGCTGAGCATTGCTTGGGTCGCCATGCCCCTTCCTCGCCTATCTATTCTAGCGTATACGAAACGTGGGCATCACAAGTGCTCAATATTCTAGGACAGTGGGATAGACATAAGTGATCATTAAGGGTTTACTCGCCGATAAGATTAGAGCCAACGAGAAAGGTTTAACTCTCGGTGCGTCCCATCGAACTATATACTTCATATAAAACTAGCAATAAAACAAGTGACAAGCTACTTAATTATCTGGACAGGTCTTCTTATTGTCTCAAGTATTTATCTGTGTACGTGTGTGCTAATCGCTGATTCGTGCTAATTAGTTTAGTTTATTATTTAATCATAACCAAACCGTGCCAGTCTCTTAGGCTGAACCCCCTTGCGTTAGATTAGGTTGTATAGCTAACTTAAGATATTAAAATACTGATTAGAATAACTAGATAATACGTTCCACTCTTAGTGATCGACACTCTACTTACCATTATATTCATACTGACTGGGTACACTGCTCGTTAAAGTGTGTGTTATTGATAAGTCAGCTAAATATAAATTTAAAACTTGAATACTGCTAAAACCACAACGACATACCGTGGGTATAAATTAGAGCAATACACACGCACGCATCAAGTTTTTGGCGCCGTTGTCGGGTAGTGAATTGTTATTATCTGTTAATTTGATTAGTATTTTAATTAGGTTTTCTTTTTAATTTTTTTTATTCTAACCGCTAACTCTGTTATATATTAGTTACTTTGCATTCATTGTATTATTTGCATATTTTATGTTTTTGTGTGTTTTTATTTTCTTTAATTTTTGTTTCTTTTTGTTTGTTTTTATTTTTGTTTTTATTTTTCTATTTTCTTGCATTTTGCTATCGTTGTGCTGAGCTAATATAAACGATACGGCGCATCTGTTTTCACAGATACGGCGTATTGCGTTTAATTTTTATAAAATACAACGCGTTTAATAAATTCGATACGACGCATCTTTCCCCAAGATACGGCGTATTCTGTTTTTAATAAGAAATTTTTCTAAACGATAACGTCATACGACGCATCTGTTTTTGCAGATACGGCGTATCTATTATTTAAAATAAAAAAAGGTTTTCGAATTTTTAAACAGATACGACGCATCGATTTTTGTTGATACGGCGCATCTTCTAAATCAAAAATCGGTTATATTTGCTAAAATTAGATACGTTGATTTTTGATAATCCAAAACAGATACGGCGCATTCTAATTCTAAGCGGCGTATCTACTTTCTGAATAAAAGTCTGATTAAATTTTAACGATTATAAGATACGGCGTATCCAACTTTTTGGATACGGCGCATCGTCTGCAGATATCAGTAACTTTTATTTTTCATATTCCGTTTTCGTTGTTGATTTTCTGATATACTACTTTCTTGAACATACCCTACTAATGCTTTTGTGATAGTTTCAGGAAGTGCATGACCAGGAGTTCAACTAAGAACTTGATTACACCTTTCGAATATCCTGAACGAGCCCTACATTCACTTAAAAGGCTTTTCAACACAAAAAGCTTTGAAATTTCAAGTTCATTCGAGCTTGATTATTTTTCTGAAGAGAAAGAGGAAGAAGAAACAGAAACAATGACGGAAAACACTACTATGGAGGAATAAATGAACAAAACCCGTGCTGATTACACTTCAGGAGTTGCTAGACCAAAGTTTGATGAAAATTCTAAGTTTGAGTTGAAGGGTCAGTTTCTCAAGGAGCTAAGAGAAAATGCTTTCAGTGGAACAGAACATGAAGATGCTAATGAACATGTTGAAAAAGTCCTCGAGATTGCAGATTTGTTTACTACAGAAGGAGTTTCTGACGATCAACTTATGCTAAGAATCTTTCCAATTTCGCTTAAAGGAGCTGCTAATAAGTGGCTAAGGAATGAACCTGCTAGTTCAATCACAACATGGGAAGATTTGAAAAGCAGATTCCTGAAAAGATATTGTCCACCTGCTAAAACCGCTAAAAAGATGGAGGCTATCAACGGTTTCAAGCAAGAGCCTGATGAAACTCTTTATCAAGCTTGGGAAAGATTTAAGGACTTGTTGATGAAATGCCCTCAACATTATCTAAGTGAAATGCAGGAGATAATATTGTTCTATCAAGGATTGGACGTGCCTACTAGACAAATCTTGGATGCTAAGGGAGTTGTGCCTCAAATGAGTGCAGCCAATGCTAGAAAAGCTAACCAGGGAACTGCTGATCATTCTCAAAAATGGCACGATGGAACCTCTACTAGATCTAAGAGCAGCACTAATTTTGACGGGTTTGCTGCAATTCAAGCTCAATTGGATAAAATTAGTAGAGAGATGAAGAAGCGCGATGAAAAAGTGTATGTTGCCCAAGTTGGATGTGAAAAATGTGAAGGACCTCACTACAGTAAGGATTGCCCTAATAAGAATGAAAGTGAGACTTTTAAAGAAGCAAACTACACATAATTTGGACAACCATTCCGACCTTCAGGGAGATTTAGGGAAGCTACTCCGGGATACTATCAAAAGAACAACTTTAATCCCACTTATCAAGAAAGGAGGCAGACTTTGGATGACACTCTTAAGCAAATTATGGCCGGTGCTGCTAAAAGACATGAAGAGAACACTGCTATGATCAAGGAAATCCGAGCCTCAACGGATACTATCACAAGAAATCAAGGAGCTTCGATCAAAGCATTGGAACAACAAATTGGACAAATGAGCAAAGTTCTTCAAGAAAGGGGATACGGAAGTTTACCTAGCTCAACCGAAACCAACCCAAGAGATCATGTCAAGGCCATAAGCACAACCGAGGAAGTCACGCCTAACGTACCTAGAAGATTGATGAATGGTAATGATGGTGCAAAGCCCGAATTTTTCTTTAATTCTTCAATCAGTTCAAGGAGGTTACTCAAAGGGAAGACAAAGATTGAAGAAGAGATCAAGGCTACAATGAAAGAAGAGAGCTCTGCAACCGACTTACATGCCTTGCCTCATAAAGAAAAAGACCCAGGAAGTTTTACTTTACCTTGTTCAATTAATGATATATCTTTCAATAATGTGTTAGCTGACTTAGGAGCTAGCGTTAGTGTTATGCCCCTTAAGACATTCACTACCCTAGGACTAGGAAAATTAGCACCAACTAAGTTGCTTATTGAATTGGCTGATAAAACGGTAAAACGACCTGAAGGGATTGCTAAAAATGTGCTAGTTAAGATTGAGAAGTTTGTTTTCCCTGTAGACTTTGTTATATTAGATATGCCCGAGGATGTTAAGATTCCTTTAATCCTTGGAAGACCTTTCTTGTCTACCGCCCATGCTAAGATTGATGTGTTTAAAAGAAAAATCTCATTAAAGGTAGGGAATAATAAACTAGTCTATAAGTGCCAAGATCCTTCTAAAAGCATAATTAGAGGCGTCTATGTGCTAGGATTAAGAGAACGTATGGACCTCGATCTAGAAGCTAGGCTTATGGGAGAAACATTGATTCAAAACAACTCAACTAATCCTAATAATCAGAACTTCGAGGAATTTATTGACCTTAATGTACCTACCGAACTTAGGCGCGATATTGTTAATGATTCTGATGATGAGTGGTATGATTGCGTAGTGATTAACAAACGTAGGAGAATAGTTGAGAATATGAATTTGAATAATGATGTGTTTATTGAACTACCACCCCACCTTGCATATTTATGCCTATATAATAATAAGAAACCGTCTATCATTTTGTCATCTCTGGCCGAAAGGGACAGAACTTTGTTTATACAGATATTAAAGAAGAATGGCGTGGAAATTAAGGACGAGCAAGGAGTGTTCAATATTACTGGACTGGCGATGAGGGAGCGCGACGCTTCCGACTCTTTCAGTGACCGGTATTAAGGAGCTGAACGTGAGTCTAACTTGAAGACTCTGGAATAAAGACAAGTGCTGATCGGGAGACAACCCGGAAAATTTTTACTTTTCTGTTCTGTGTCGAGTCTGTCAGGCCCGCAGAAGATACGGCGCATCTCAATCTTAAGATGCGACGCATCGCCTGCAATGGTCATATCTTATTTAATTTTCTGCATTTTTACTTTTGACTTTAAAACTTTCTGTCAGTATTTTAATGCGGCGCATCCCTGGTTAAGGATGCGACGCATCTTCTATTCTGATTCGTATTTATTCCAGGCTCGATATGGCGTATCTTCTTCCATAAGATACGGCGTATCGACTGACCTGATGATTTTCAGTTTAATTTTTTAAGTTTTATTTTTACTAACTACTAATGTATTATGCAGTTTTGAACCTTCTTAATTCAGGTGTGCTAAAGTCTTAATGGTGTTATAGATTCCTGCATTTCTTGTGGACACATCATCTATGAAGCTTAAACGTTCTCATCCACAAGAAATATGATTTTTGCTCTTATACAAATAATGGAGGATCATACCGAGCAAATCTCAGGGGAGTTTTTCTGTTCTAATTCTTTTATTTTCCAGTTTTTTTAATCTTTGACACAAACAACGAGGACGTTGTTTAACTTAAGTGGGGGGATTGGAGAATTAGAACACTTACTTGTCCTAAACTTTTTCAAAATATGCTTAAAATGTGCTTAATATATCAAAATTTAAAATTTTTAGCATGTTTTTGTTTAAAGTCTAAATTACATAGCTGCACACATAACATTATTTCAAGAATTGTGAACTTTTCAAAATTCACAAATCTATTAGTGTGTCGGTGACTTGTAAACTTTAGAACTTGGCTTGTATACTATTCGAGACCACCATAATAAGTATTATCTTTATAATTGGAATGACTTGTCTAAATTGGTAAATTTCTAGGATTACACCCAAATAGCCTTTATATGTTATGTGATATTAACTAACTACACTGGTTAGTTAACCCCCATATAAACCTTTTGTTACTCTCACTTTTAGAGTAAGATACCCCTAGAAAAACACTCAGAGCCATTCCTTTCGTTTCTTACACCTTTGTTATAATGTTTCGTTACACCCTTACACCTTAGCCTACCCTGTAGATTAAAATCCGTGGTTGGTTAATTGCTTGAGGCTAAGTGTGTTTCCTTACATTACCTGTGTTCGTGTGCGTAATTCATTATCTTTGGTTGAGTCAGGAAATTGCACAATGCAATTGGTATGAAAGTAAATATTGTATATCTTTGAGTTTATTTTTCGTGTGTTTACTACTTTCACTATTACCGTTATTTCTGAAAGTATGAAAAGTATGGAAAAATTATCCGGAAAAATAGTGATAGAAAAGTTGTGAAATTTTACACATATGTTGATGTGAAAAAAAAAATAAAAAAAAAATAAAAAAAAAATCGAAAAAATAGAAAAGAAAAAGAAAAATAAAAAGTTGGAAGTTTGTTTTAACCAACTCATGTAAGGTTTTGTATTAAGTGGTCGATATCACCACTATTTGTTACTAGTATATATTATATTTATGGATTGAATGGGAGTTGGCCGTTATGGGAACGCCAACTAAGGTTATTCTTTGATTGAGATCTTGTTGAGTATAATTCATGTCTACCTAAAGCGTGTGTTTCAAGTGTTAAAGCGTGAGTTATTCAGTGATATGAGTCTTATTCATGGGATGGTTGGGAAAGTAATTTACCACACTTAGGATTTTAATTTATCTGTTTTGTTTATTTTTCATTTTACACCAATTTGTATCCCAAATATTATCCATACCCTATATCATTCTTTATCCAAACCTTTGATTTATTGAGATTAGGGATTTGAGCAATCTTAAGTATTGTAGTCGTGGATTCGGCTATGTATTTATGATTTTGTCGCCCTTTTTGATATAATATTATTGGTAAAGATTACTTGGTCCTATCTTTAGCCCATTCGGGTTAAGGATTTGAGCAATTGCAAGTATCGTGTTCGTGGATTCGATCATGTATTTGTGATTTTGTCGCCTTTTCTGGAATTTGAGATCGATAGAGATTAAGAAGAATAATTAACCCTTAACCTACAAACCCTTTTTACCGCTTTAGACTTGTTATTCCTTGGCTTTAGTGGGGGAGATGCGTATACTTGCCAAGCTTATGATAGAATATTCATCACGACTAGACAGTTAAACGATTAGATTTGCTTTTATCAAAATATTTTATTTCTAATTCGTTAAGTGTTTGGTTGTGCAATTATGACAAAACGAATACATGCTTAAATATAAAAATAAATCCTAATATCTTTTAGGATACATTTTCATAAGATTAATTCTAAGGTTTACTTGGGGACAAGTAAAGTTCAAGTGGGGGGATATTTGATGAACTCAAATAAGTACATTTTATTACAATCATTTACCCTATTTATTTGACTTGTTTTATTATATTATCTGTGAGAATTGATACGTTAATGTTTACTTTTGTAATTCTCAGGTAAAAACAAGTACCATGAGAAACTTGGCGATTTTGGACTAATTATGGAGCAAAACAAGTGAGAAGTTAAGAGTCTACTGAAATGTACAAGATCAAGATCATTCTGCTCCTGATGCGCCGCAACACACATCTTACATACGGCGCATCACTATCAAGATTTCACAAGTGACAATCCAAGACAGCAAGGACATGCGCCGCATAGATAAATGGAGTTACGCCGCATCTTCTGGCGGTGTACGAATATTCCTGAATATATTAATTTTGGACCCCACGCGAAGTTAAGTCAATGCGCCGCATCTACTTATTCAATGCGCCGCATCTAACCCTCAGACAGAAACTATAAATACCCCAAAGTCAGACGAATTTTGTGTGCAATATACCTACTACGAGACTTAGCAGAAGACCGAAGAAACCCTAAGCCAAAGTCAGACGATTAGCAGCACAAGACACGCCCTAAACGAAGATACAAGAGCTGTAAGAAGGTCCTGCATGTATTCAATTCATTAAGTAGTTTTGTTTTATTGTATTAGTACACTTTAATTCATCAGGATTGATGGGCCGATTCCATGTGACTACGGAAAACCATGGGCACCCCTTAAAATTGCTTTCCCATTAATTAGAGTTTATATGTTGATGTCTTTGGTGACTTTTATTAGTGCATTGATAACCTCTGTGTCTAGCTGAGCATTGCTTGGGTCGCCATGCCCTTTCCTCGACTATCTATTCTAGCGTATACGAAACGTGGGCATTACAAGTGCTCAATATTCTAGGATAGTGGGATAGACATAAGTGATCATTAAGGGTTTACTCGCCGATAAGATTAGAGCCAACGAGAAAGGTTTAACTCTCGGTGCGTCGCATCGAACTATACACTTCATTTAAAACTAGAAATAAAACAAGTGACAAGCTACTTAATTATCAGGACAGGTCTTCTTATTGTCTCAAGTATTTATCTGTGTACGTGTGTGCTAATCGCTGATTCCTGCTAATTAGTTTAGTTTATTATTTAATCATAACCAAACCGTGCCAGTCTCTCAGGCTGAACCCCCTTGCGTTAGATTAGGTTGTATAGCTAACTTAAGATATTAAAATACTGATTAGAATAACTAGATAATACGTTTCACTCTTAGTGATCGACACTCTACTTACCATTACATTCATACTGACCGGGTACACTGCTCGTTAAAGTGTGTGTTATTGATAAGTCGGCTAAATATAAATTTAAAACTTGAATACTGCTAAAACCACAACGACATACCGTGGGTATAAATAAGAGCAATACACACGCACGCACCAACTATCATCACCCCCTCCACCGTCAGTCAAACCCGACTACTTGTTAAACCTACTCACCCAATCATACCCGTTTGCACCTTACCAACGGGAGCCGACTCCTGAGGAGGATTTACCCTCTCACTGCCAGGCCCGCATAGCAGGTCCTAGTGATTTGTCTTCCTCATCATTACTGTTCCCACCAGGTTTTACCCCTCCAGCCCGAGTCTTCAAGACTGGAGAGAGCTCCAGGGCAGCAGTTGCCCGCACACCTACTCCCTCCACCATCATGACGTGACTAGAGGGTCATGAGGAGCTGATTGATACACTTCTGAGCATCATTGACAGAGCACCACTCGACTGCCCCGACACGGTCGACGGCACTATATATGACCTCGTATCCGAGAGTATGGATCTACAGGATGGTCTGACGAGGATTCAGTCAGAGATGTTCGAGACGCGCTCTCATATGACAGTTTTACAGTGGGAGAGATAGAGGCGGATTGAAGAGGTTCTGCAAGCGCGCCGTAGGGCAACTACATTAGAGAGCCTCATCGAGGACATGCAGATCCAGCAGCAGAGCGATATAAAGAGACTTCTGGATCAGATTACAGAGCTCACGGGACCCATGGATGAGACTTCTAGTAGTTTAAAGTAGTGTGTCGTGTAGGTTATACAAAAACATGTAAGGGCTTATGTTGGACTTTGTTTAAGAATGTTCAAGAAAGATAACAAAGCCCAAGTCCAACACAAGCCCACCACCAAGCCTTTTAGGGCAACAAAGGCTTCCCACTCCACTATAAATACACACACTCTCCACCATATTTTGTGTGCCTCTAAGTATAATATAGGTGAGAGTGTGTGTGTATGTTTATTACTTTTGTATTTGTTCACTTATGGCTTATGAATCATTCGACTAGAGTTTTATTCACACGCATCATTTCTTATTCATCTTCTACTATTCTTCTTTATTATTAGAGTCTCACGTTATAGTTGTTAGACTAGTCGATAATATAGCTTTAGTTTGTTGTTTAAGGTTCGATTAGTATAGATTTACATGTGGTATCAATCGCCAAACATAGATTTAGGTACTAGTTGTATTTGCTTTTGTCTTTTACATGGGTTTGAACGATAAAGCTTGAAGATTTTATGGTTTTATATGCGTTGTTGATAAAAAGTTCATAGCTTTTCCGGTTTAACAAGATTTTAAGCGGAAAAGTTGATAGCTTTCTTGGTTAAACGTGCGTTGAATAGAAAAAGGTTAAAGCTTTTTGTGTTGATCATAAGTTTAAGGGTAAAAAACGTGGATTTTTGTGACTTTTACGTGGCTTTGTGAAGAGTTGCTCGTGAAAAGTTCATCACCAAAGGTCCTCGGTTCGAATATGCTTGCTACACGTTAATTTTTATCATTTCTTGTACAAGAAATTTGATAAAAAGGGTCCCACATCGTCATTGGTAAATCCACTTTCTTGTATAAGAAAGTTGATTCAAAAGCGTCAAGTTAGGGTTTGTCGGAATTCAAATTGCGATAAGTAAGGGTTTATCGCATTTGGATCTTGGACTTGTTATCGCAAATCAACAAGCTGTCTTTATCGCAATTGGAACTGAGCTCTTATCACAATTCAGCACAACCAGTGTTATCGCAATTGACCTTGGCTGATTATCGCAAATCATTCACAAGTTCATCCGATATCTTTATCGCTAATTGGATCTCGGACAACAAAGGATTATCGCTAATCAGATCTCGGACAGTGTGGAACTTTCAGAACTTGGCAGATTCAGCCCCTCGCATTTGCGACAGCTTTTGTGAACTTCCGGATTTGGCAGAATTAACCCTTGCACTTTACATAAACATTTTTCAACTTAAATAACTTTTATAAATTTGCTTCGATCGTGATTTCTTCAACAACAAAAGTGAACTCGGTATTTTTGCGCTTGTATAAGTGTAGAAAATACTTCGACAATCGGATATCTACTCTCTTGTATAAGAATGTTAGATTGTTTTATATAAATTATCAATTTATATAAATTAGATATTTCTATCTAAATTGAAATTTTACCATAATTTGTATAAATTCTGGTCAAATTGAAATTTCTATAGAAATTGACATTTTATCTAAATTATAATTTACATAACCTTTGTCGAATTGTAATCTTTTGCTTTTGTCTAAATTATAGTCTAGTCAAATTTAGTAACTTTATTTAAATTGTTTTGTTTATCTAAATTGTAAACTCAAAGATCATCAACAACATCATCAAAGCTTTACCTTCAACAATCACAACACCTATTTCTTTGCAACGATCCTGAATCAATCAACCTTATCATACAACAACATCAATGACTACTCGACAAGACATCCATGCAGCTGGTGCTGAAAACCGTCCTCTCATGCTAGAGAAAGGTAGTTATCTTCCATGGACAAGCCGTATGCTTCGTTACGTGAAAACAAAACCTAATGGACAAGACAAACTCCTGATCAACTCCATCAAGAATGGTCCATTCAAACCTCGTCAGATTCAAGAAGCTGGTGATCCGAATCAAACACCTCCTGTTCCACCATCCTTTCGTACTCAGAAAGAAGAAGAGTACATAGAAGAGGATTGGAAACAGATTGAAGCAGATGACTTAGCCATGCACCTAATTCAACTTGGTTTACCACAAGATATTTTTTGTGCTGTTGACAGTTGTGAAACTGCTTATGATATGTGGGAACGAGTTAGAAGGCTATGTCATGGAACTGAAATTGGTCAACAAGACATTGAAAACAAGCTTCTTACTGAATGGGAAAAGTGTTCATCCACTCCAGCTGAACCAATTGAAATCCACTACACAAGGTTTTGCACTCTCATGAATGAGCTCATCAGGACTAATTTAACACCAAAACAGATTGTCCAGAACATCAAGTTTCTTAACAACCTTCCAGAGGAATGGGGACGATATGTTACGATTGTTAATCAAACAAAGAACCTTCATGAAGTGAATTATGATCAACTGTATGATTTCTTGAAACAAAACCAGAAAGAGGCAGATGAAGTTAGGAAAGAAATGCTTGCCAAAAAACATGATCCTTTAGCATTGATTGCTCAGTCACCATCACCTTCAACAGTGAACACACCATCATCATCAACTCCCACTCAGAACTACATGCCACATGAATACACTCCACAAACTGCTATCTTCCCACAACAACAATTCTATCCTCAAGAACAACAAGTCATTCCACAACAACTATACCCAGAATCACCATACAATCCTAATGATGACATGTCTGCACTGTCTCAAGCATTCACCCTTCTATCAAAAGTTGTTCAAGGACGCTATTCCACACCTACCAACAACAATCAAAGGATTTCATCGACCACTCGCTACAGGCAGTTTGCTCAACCGGGTTTCAACATGTGTCAACAAGGACAAATGGTTGGAGGATATGGGAATCAACAAGGATATGCTCCTCAGATGGGTAATCAAAATACAGGGCAGTATATGGGCAATCAGATGGGTCAGTATATGGGTAATCAGAATCAGTTGGGTCAAGTTGTTGGAAACAGAAGAGGTCAGAATATGGGGAATCAGTTTGGGAATGTTGCTGCTCCTGTTGCTGGGAATGTTGGGAATATGAATCAAGGAAATGTGTTGAAATGTTTTAACTGTCAGGGTACTGGTCATATGGCAAGAAACTATCCTTCCAAGCCAAAAAAGAAAGATCCCGAGTATCTTCAGAAAGCTTTGCTCTTAGCTCAGAAGGACAAGGCAGGGTTTCAGTTGAGTGCTGAGGAACATGATTTCATGGCACTGATGGATGAAACAAAGGATTTGGAGGATATCGATGCCAACTGCATCTTCATGGCAAATCTTCAGGAGGTTAAATATGACACGGATTCTGAAGCACCTCCTGCTTATGATGCTAATGTGATATATGAGGTACCTACATATGATACATGTCACAATAATGAAATGTTTGATATGTCACCTCAACAAGAACAACATCCTGCGACTCCTACTCTCACTTATGATACATATATGGACTCCCCAAGTTGTAGTAATACTAATTTGGCTACTCCAGATATGAATCCTAATGGTGAATTCGAGTCACAGCATACTGAGACTGAAGAGGAAACACGTGCTTTATTTGAATCATTATTGCAAAATTGTGGTATTGAAATTGAAAAGGTCAAAAAGATCAATAGCGATGTTAAGGCCGCTAATGAAAAATTGACCACTGAGCTTAAGAGATACAAGGTGAATGAAAAAGCTTTTGAATTTCACCACAAACGACTGTCAGAACTTGAAACTGGTTACAGTGATTCTGTTTCAAAGGAGAAACATTTGCAAATCAAATACGACACTCTTGATGTTAAATTGAACATGCAAATTAAATACTTAAAAGCAGAAATTTCTGATCTAACCAACCAACTTTCTAAACAAAAATCAACTTGTTCTGATCTTGAAAAAGAAAAGAAAGAGTTGCATACAAAGTTTTCAAAACGAGAAGATGAACTTCTTGATGAAGTACTTGACAAACAGGAAACTATTAAAAAGTTGGAAGAATTGCTTGTAAAAACAGGTCATTCTGCACAAACAGTCAATTTGATAATTAACGATCCAAACCCGATTTTACATACAAGAAAGAAAATAGCTATCGGTTGTGAAAACCCTTGTTATCTCAAGAAAGCTCAGAAAGAACAGAATGTGCTATATAATGGTAATATTATAAATGAAGTGCATGATCCACCTGCTGGTTATGATTCGCATGAAACGATTGAGCTTACGAAAGAGAGTCGAAACAAAATGAGACAATTGAACAGAGAAATCCAGCCAATCGATTATAATGAAGCTAACAAACTTGCTGGAGTTCATCTTGTTAAAAAAGAGTCTCCAATGTTTTTCAAAAAACCAGTGGCTGTCTCAAAATTTAAAGTTGTTTCAAAACATCTTTCTAATATCGAACAAATGTACACTAACAACACTTGTTACACAAGTGAAGCTAGAATACTTTTGGCCGATCTTAAAAGGAGAGTTGAAATGCTTCAAACTGTTGTGGCAACCAAAACTGATGCTACAATAAACGATTGGTTTTCAAGTTTTCAAACTGAACAGAAAAAGATGTTCGAAACAGAGATTACTCCCATTGTATCTGGCATACATGCAAGAGCAATTCATGTTGAGAACGCAATTATCAAAGAAGTAACTAAATTTGTCAAGGACCACACATCCTTGGTACTTGAAGCTAATGAAAACATAGAAAAAATCAAAGTTTTGGAAAAAACAAAATGACGCACTCTCTGAAGAAGCTCTTTCAACTGATATTATGTCCATTATTTATCAAATGTATTCTGTTGAAGATGATGAAAGAATTCGAGCCGAGACTTCCGAAATTGTTTCAAAATATGAAAATGCATTTGCAAAGCTTGAAAAAGAAAATGTTACATATTTTAAACAACTGGATCGTAAAAAGGAAGAATGTAAGTATGACAAACTGTCGTATGAACGTTCTTACAAAGAAATGCAAAAACAATTTGATCTTTTGAAGTCTCAGCTTGAATGTCAAAAAGGGAAGGGTGAAGAAATTAATGCAAAACCAAAAATGTCAATTTCACAATGTGCTCCTTCACTCTTGCCCAAGGAAAAAGGAAAAGAGAAAGAAGTTGTCGAAACACCAAATGTGATAGCACCTGGACTTTATAGGATTAGTACCACTATTGCATCTACCTCTACATCTAAAACATATAGGGCGATTGACAAAAGTGTTAAGGAAAATCCAAAAGAGACTAGGAAAGCTAACACTGATTCAAAGGACAACAAGATAAATCCTAATGAGTGTGCCTTACCTTCTACAGGAGTAGAAAGTAACTCTAAGAGCGGCAGACCAAAGCCTAGGAGCAAAACAAGGAATAGAGTCGCGCTTACTTCTAAGAGTGAAACCAAGAATAAAACGAAAGAAGTAGAAGAACACCCTAGGATTTTATCGCTTTCCAAGAAGAAACTTATGTCATCTGAATGTAATTTTAAATACAATATTTCTTGTGCATGTAATGAACCAGTTTGTTTAATGAACAAGAAATCTTTGTCTGAAAATGTATGTGATGATATTGTTTCTAATGTTGTGCATGTGAATGATAAGCCTGCTAAGAAAGATGTTCCTTCAGGAACTACTGCTAAGACTAGATACATTCAAAGACTTATTGCAAAGTCTAGGAAAACCACTAGTAGTCTGCTGCCTAGGAACTATCTTAAGATGTGCGTATGGATTCCAACGGGTAGAGAATTCAGTCTAGAAAATGGTAAAATAAAAATGGCTAAGGAAGAAATAGTAAAAAACCATCTATGATTGTATTTCGTCTGTTATCCCTAACCCCATGGAACCAAATGATAAACGGTTTCCAAATGCACAATCATCTGTTATTGGCAGGTTATCGAAATATGTCTTTGGATCGTCGACTCGGGTTGCTCCAAGCACATGACCGAGAATCTGAAGCTGCTGATCAACTTTGTATGGAAGTTCATGGGAACAGTTCGGTTTAGAAATGATCATGTAGCAGCTATTCTAGGTTATGGAGATCTACAGTTTGGGAATTTTTTAATCACTCGAGTTTACTATGTCGAAGGATTGGGACACAACCTGTTTTCAGTCGGACAGTTTTATGATGCGGATTTAGAGGTTGCATTCAGAAGAAATACATGTTTCGTTAGGAACTTGGTTGGTGATGATCTCTTAACCGGGAATCGTGGAACCAATCTCTATGCTATCGACATAAACCAAATGGCCTCGTCATCACCAATTTGTCTTATGAAAAGAGCTGACGACACTAAGTCCTGGTTGTGGCACAGACGCCTTTACCATCTCAACTTCGACACCATCACCAAACTTGCCAAAGACAACATCATCACCGGTCTCCCTAAATTCAAATACACCAAAGAACACTTATGTCCATCCTGTGAGCAAGGCAAGAGCAAAAGGGCAACTTATAAACATAAAACCGTTCCCAGTTCGGTTGATAAGTTACATCTATTGCACATGGACTTATGTGGCCCAATGAGAGTTGAGAGTTTCAATGGGAAGAAGTATATTCTTGTGATTGTCGATGATTACTCAAGATATACATGGGTAAGGTTTTTGAGATCAAAAGACGAAGCACCTGGAATCATCATCACCTTTCTGAAGCGAATTCAAGTCTTACTTCAAGCTCCAGTTAGGATTGTAAGAACTGACAATGACACGGAATTTACTAATCAGGAGTTACGAACATATTTTGAAGAAACTGGAATTACTCACCCGACATCAGCAGTCAGAACTCCACAGCATAATGGAGTAGTTGAAAGAAGAAATAGAACGCTTGTGGAAGCTGCTCGCACTATGCTGATTTATTCATGTGCACCGTTGTTTTTATGGGCTGATGCTGTTTCCACTGCCTGTTTTACTCAAAACCGATCCCTAATCCATCCAAGATTCAATAAAACCCCATACGAACTAGTGAGCAACAGAAAACCCGATATCTCTTATCTTCATGTATTTGCCGCTTTGTGTTATCCTACAAATGACAGAGAGGATCTGGGGATGCTGAAGGCTAAGGGTGATATTGGTATCTTCATTGGTTATTCAGATAACTCGAGGGCATTCAGGGTGTATAATCGAAGAACGAAAAGAGTAATGGAGACGATGAATGTGAAATTTGATGAGATTTCACAAATGGCTTCTGAGAGACTCGCTCTAGAACCCGCGCTTAACCCAATGGCTTCTAATCGTATCGGATTAGGACCCGCACCACAAAGTCAAACTTCTGGACACATCAGTTCAAGACTCACACCCCAAGGAGCTCAGTCAACTAACACTGATAAACCTACAAATCAAGAACTGGATAATTTCTTCGAGTTTATGTATGATGATTACTATGGTGGAGCTTCGATAGATACATCACAACAACGTTCCGCTGCACCCGCTCAACAACAACAACCACCACCACCACAAGATGCATCTACTACAATCGAAGCTGAAGCACCAACTCCCTCCACGTCAACATCATCTACATCTACTCCTGCCACTCCAGTAGTTGAGATTGTTTTACCAAGACTTGATGAGCAAACCCAAACAACACCAAATCAAGAAGAACCCTACAAAAACGATGCTGTGTTAGAAGAAGAAGAACCATTTGAAAACCCATTTGCTACAGAATATGCTGAATCTTCTTCTCGGTTACATGAACCATCAAACACGCATTCGTTAGATCCAAGGTACCCTTCAACGTTAAAGTGGACTAAAGACCATCCAATAGACCATGTCATTGGTGAACCTTCAAGGCCAGTACAGACGAGAAAACAGCTCGCCACTGATTGTGATATGTGCATCTTCGCCTGCTCAGTCAGTTTAAAAGAGCCAAAGAACATTCGGGAAGCAATGTCAGACGATGCATGGATTGAAGCAATGCAGGAAGAACTTCTCCAATATCAACTTCATGACACTTGGGATTTAGTGCCAAGACCCATTGATAAACTCATCATTGATCTTAAGTGGATATGGAAGAACAAAAAGGATGAAGAGATGACTGTAATTCGCAACAAAGCTCTTCTCGTGGCCAAGGGATTTAGACAGGAAGAGGGAATTGATTTTGATGAGTCATTCGCGCTAGTAGCTAGACTTGAAGCGGTCAGGATTTTCTTAGCATACGCGGCTCACAAGAACATCACGGTCTATCAGATGGATATCAAGACGGCTTTCTTGAATGGAACTCTAAAGGAAGAGGTGTACGTGAGTCAGCCTGATGGATTCGTTGACAAAGATCATCCGGAATACGTCTACAAGCTCAAGAAGGCTATCTATGGGTTGAAACAAGCCCCAAGGGCGTGGTACGATGAATTATCATCTTTCTTGCTGTTAAATCATTTCACCAAAGGAACAATTGACCCGACCTTGTTTACCAAAAAGTTTAAAGATGTCATTTTGATTATTCAGATTTACGTGGACGACATAATCTTTGGGTCCACTAATCCAAAACATTCAAAACTTTTTACAAATCTCATGAAAAGTAAATTTGAAATGTCTATGATGGGCGAATTAAAATTCTTCCTTGGACTTCAAATCCATCAATCCCATCATGGTATTTTCATTAATCAAGCGAAATATACAATTGAGATTTTAAAGAAACATGGAATGGAAAATTGTGACTCTGTTGGTACTCCAATGGTCACTTCCCCCAAAATTGGTGCTGACTTATATGGGAAACCCATTGATCCGAAGAAATATCGGAGCATGATTGGGTCTCTCATGTACTTAACTGCTAGCCGACCCGATATACATTTTGCTGTATGTTTATTAGCACGATTTCAGGCAAGGCCTACCGAACTTCACCTCAAAGAGGTTAAACGAATCTTCCGGTGCCTTCGAAGAACCATTAACATGGGACTTTGGTATCCGAAGGATTCGGAGTTCAATCTAACAGCCTTTGCAGATGCCGATCATGCTGGTTGCCAAGTCACTGCAAAAAGTACATCCGGAGGAGCACAATTTATGGGAGAAAAGCTAGTAGGCTGGTCATCAAGGAAACAAGACTGCACAGTGCTTTCAACCGCAGAAGCCGAGTATGTGTCTCTATCTGCGTGTTGTGCCCAAGTTCTATGGATGAGGACACAACTCACAGATTATGGCTACTCTTTCGACCACATACCTATGTATTGTGACTCGAAAAGTGCCATAGCCATCTCGTGCAATCCAGTTCAGCACTCCAAGACCAAGCATATTAGAGTCCGCTACCACTTTATCAAGGAACACGTCGAAGAGGGTACTGTTGAATTATTTTTCGTGAAGACTGAATACCAACTCGCCGATCTATTTACTAAAGCCCTCCCAAAAGAGCGGTTTGAATACTTAGTTCGTCGAATTGGAATGCGAAGCCTAACTCCCGAAGAGTTAGAAAGTCTTCTCGAATCTTCTTGAATCATCTCAATGAAGCTTCGCATGTAAATAATTTTTGAAAAACAAAATACAAAATTTGAAAAACCAACAAAAACAAAATATAAAAAAATATAAAATTTCAAAAAGACATAAAAAAATATAAAATACAAAAATCAAAAATACTCTTCTCACGACATGTCTCTTGTATAAATCAATATTCTGTACGTACCTAGAAATGTCATTCAACAATGATACGGGCATGTACAGATGCT
Source organism: Artemisia tridentata subsp. tridentata (assembly GCA_021014915.2). Classification (NCBI taxonomy): domain Eukaryota; kingdom Viridiplantae; phylum Streptophyta; class Magnoliopsida; order Asterales; family Asteraceae; genus Artemisia; species Artemisia tridentata. Next base: position 161,726,588 of record CP139501.1, on the reverse strand, counting down.
TGAGCGAGAGTTCATTTAAACATTTTCTAAAACATGTCGTTCTCAAAACTTTCTTCTTTACGGCTTTCGTGCATTTCAGTACGAAACCCGCGCTACAATGACGACTACTGATTATATCTGATCAGGACTCGCATTTTTAATGGCAAATAAAATCAAAGAATCTTTGAGCACATGAACAAGATTTTTCAATAATATGTTTCAAAATCTTTCTCTAAATTTTGTGCTCAAGATTCTTCAAAAGTGCAAACTCCCTCTATACCCTTAAATGATTTTTTAACTCAAATGTTTAATGAATATGCTTTATTTAAGGGGGAGTATAAAAATTAAAAATGTAAAATGTTCCATTTTCATGCTAAAATCCGTCTCTCTCCAAAACACTTCCATTTTAATCAGTTGATATCAAAAATATCAATGCTATTTTTGAGAGGGAGAGGACGTAATTAAAATGTGATCAAAGTTCGTGGAATCTCAAAGTATGCTCACCAGACAGACTCAGCATGAACCCTCGAATTGATGAAACTAAATGTCCGTTCTCGAAAAGACTTGTCCGGGACGGGTAATAATTTCAAGATGGTTATCCATTGATGTAAACGTGTCTCGCAAAGGACTTGTCTGAGTAGAATGTACCAATTCGAGAGATGATCATTGAATATGACCGGGACGGGTAATAATTTCAAGCTAGTCTAACTAGTGATGTAAGCGTGTCTCGCGAAGGTCATGTTCATTGAAAGTCAATCAATTCAAAATGTGCAAACTCTACCCAACATGTGAAATTTTTGTTTAAAATGTATGAACACATGTGAAGGGGGAGTATTTCAAAAATATAAAACTCTCAAAGTGCTAACTAAATATGTTTATTCATAAACACTTTGAGAGATTTTCAATAGGTTTTATGGCAAATCTAGGACAGTCATGGTGTTATAAGGTGACTAAGGTTAGGAAAAACCATCCTATGATCCGCCAGAGCCGGAGGGATCTACCCAAGGACAATTCCAATAGATTAGAATTAGAAGTCCTTAGGAAAGATTGAAAAAAAGGAGTAAATGAGAAAGGGAAAGAAGGGGTTGAAGAATTAAAAAGAAAAGTTGAATGAAAGGGTGAAAAGAAATAGCCCTCTAGGAAAACTTAGGGCAGAAACCGGGTCAATACATCTGCTATCGGTACTCACTAAGGTGATACTGATATTGAAGACAAGACGTCATGGACCCAGTGACGCGCTGCACAAACCCCTCCTAGCCACTCAGATATCTCTTAAAAGATATTTGTTTCATTCTCACGGAGAACACTGCATAATCTATCGGCCTCTCACTCCGAGAAGTGTTGATATTGAAAAGGTGGCACTCAGCTCCATGCCTCCGACTACTAAAACCAAAACGCACAATAGAGTCTAGAGCCATGAGATTCATCAAAAATCTCTTAGGAACACTTTCCAGATAATTCACCTATGTTCACCAATAAGGACACATGGTGTACATGAGTCTTAATGAGATCTTTGGATCTTGCCAAGTTTTATCATGATGGTAACGTGCTTCAAACGGTCTACAGTCGTAGGGTGATCTCTAGCGACTCACTGAATCGTGGGTGCACTTCGATGTGTCCGTGTAAGCCCTCTCGGGGGTATCCGGTTCAGAACGGCCTGGGGGAGATTAGAGAAAGTCTACACTCTATGATGTTGACGATCTCGAAGTCCTAACCCGTAAGCGCTGGATGATTATTACTAACGGTTTTATGCAGCTACCCTTAAACATCCATTAACCATCATCCCATACATCAAGCATCTTCACCTCAGCATACTCATACTTATGAAGAACATTCATCATCAAAGCTCAAGTGTTAAAAGTTCAAGACAAGGAGATCAAGTTAACGACCAAGTGTAACAACAAAGTTAAGAGGCTAATCAAGATGTCAAGAACAAGTTCATTTGTCAAACGATGAAAGATTAAGAGGAGATTGTTAGCAAGGGAAGATTGTTAGCAGAAGTTTACAGTCCAAGATGTATGAGTATGTTGGAGGACACGACGCATCATCACGAGAAGATTTTGATAAAGGCAAGAACATCCATCAAAGGACGATTACTTTCAAGATCACAGTGCATGAAAAAAAACATTGATTGAAGATTATTCTACAACGACACACAAAGATAAAGACGTTGAAGACAAAAGACCATTCACCAGTGCATCATTGAAATGACCATCCCTTAGGGGGAGATTGTTAGCATTTATATTTTAGAAAGTGATGGTCATTTCTATGTGTTTAAAGTAGTGTGTAGTGTAGGTTATACAAAAACATGTAAGGGCTTATGTTGGACTTTGTTTAAGAATGTTCAAGAAAGATAACAAAGCCCAAGTCTAACACAAGCCCACCACCAAGCCTTTTAGGGCAACAAAGGCTTCCCACTCCACTATAAATACACACACTCTCCACCATATTTTGTGTGCCTCTAAGTCTAGTATAGGTGAGAGTGTGTGTGTGTGTGTTTATTACTTTTGTATTTGTTCACTTATGGCCTATGAATCATTCGACTAGAGTTTTATTCACACGCATCATTTCTTATTCATCTTCTACTAGTCTTCTTTATTATTAGAGTGTCACGTTATACTTGTTAGAGTAGTCGATAATATAGCTTTAGTTTGTTGTTTAAGGTTCGATTAGTATAGATTTACAAGAGTCAAACACCAAAACGCTTTGTAAATATCTTCTCAAAAAAAACAAAAAGATTTTCTTTTTTATTTTATTTAAAAAAAAATGCAAGTACAATCAATTCCGTCAACATCTTGTTCCTTTAAACAAATTTACTAATTTTCTCGGACAAGTGTTGAGGGGGAGTATGATATTTCAAATTTTAATCATTTTCTTTTAAATTTGTACTTGCATATTTCCAAAATGATGTTGTTTGAATAAATGTTGTTGAAAAGATCCTCGTAATACCCTCCTTGATCTCAAAATGTTTGTTTATCCTAAGTTGAGGGGGAGTATTGAAAATGTTTCTTGCCAAAAGGGTGTTAGTCATAATTTTATATGTAAAGGACTAACTGGGCAAATTTTTTTGTTAAAGGACTAAATGTGTCAACTTTTGAAAGATAAATTTTAATCGTTTTACAATCCAACGGGTAGATCTTCTAATTTTTCGATCCTAAGTATTAGGGTTTATCATGAATTGGGAGTTTATGATTCTATGGGTTTAGGGTTAATTGTACCCAGTAACTCGATTGAATGATTCTTGAAATTTAGAGTTTATTGTCGATTTGGGATTTTTTTGATTGAGAATGTTTGAGTCTAATTAATCTTGTAGGATGTGTTCAGAATCATCCATTTAGCATACGACCCAAATGAATTTTAACAATCAAACGTTTTGAATTGTGTTTCGATTAAATGGTGTTCTTGAATTTTCGAATAAGCTCATTTTTTGTGTTTGAAAGAATTGTAACATTTGTTCATTTCTCACAGGCTAAAAGTTTGATAAAACTTCATCTTTCAAATACGTCATGTGAAATTTTTGTGTTTCTTGTATAAGAAATTTCGAATAGGCTCAAAACTTTTCGAATAGTCTGAGATTTTTCGAATAAGCTGAACTCTTTCGAATAGGCTCAGATTTTTAGAATAGATTCAAATTTTTCGAATAAGCTGAGATTTTTTCGAATAAGCTGAACGTTTTCGAATAGGCTCAGAATTTTCGAATAGTCACAACACTTTCGAATAGACTTAAATTTTTTTCGAATAGGCGCAAATATTTCGAATAGGCTGAAAAATTTCTAATAGGCATTAAAAGTATCTAACAACCGAGCCACATTAACAGCATCTCCCACTATCATTTCATGAACTCTAAGGACTCTGATTATGACTTCTTTGGACAGTTAAACTTCATATAATCCTTCATTAACAAGTATAAGTCAAGTCTTCATCCATTAAAACTCAGTGGTACATGCAAACTCAAGGAGTTAACACTTTACCAATTGTTGTATGTTTGTTTCCATGTTTGTTTCTTTCAGAACACAATGGCTTGCGCACATATAACAGTGTACAACCCGATCTTCGTAAAGAAAGGTCCCTGAGATACGCTTCAATGCCTCAATCCTAATATAAGGAGCGAAAGCTCCTTACTTTTGAGTAGAATTAATCAAATTTTTGAGTTTTTCATAATTCTGCTCAAAAGAACAAGTATTCCCTCTCATAATCAAAACCTCAAAAAAGTTATTTCACTTATTGAGGGGGAGTATTTGAAATAATCTTTGTTCAAAACAAAAAGTTCTTGTTGGATTCTTCCCGTAAACCTCAAAAAACATATTTTAATCAAAAGTTTTCCAAAAATAACATCAATATGCTATTTTTGAGGGGGAGAAAAACAAAAGTGATTAAAATATGGTAACAAATGTGAAATATTGTATGAGCTCGACCCAGATTTAACCCATGAATTGACGAAACTCAAATGTTAGAAATCAAAAGGACTTGTCCTGGACGGGTAATAATTTCAAGCTGGTCTAACTAGTGATGTAAGCGTGTCTCGAATAGGACTTGTCTGAGTAGAGTGTACCGTTTCGAGAAACTTTCTTTGAACATGACCAGGCCGGGTAATAATTTCAAGCTAGTCTAACTAGTTATGTAAGCGTGTCTCGAATCGGTCTTGTTCACTGAAAGTGGATCAATTCAAAAAGTGCAAACTCTACCCAACATGTGCAAATTTATCTTAAAAATGTTTGAGCACATGTGAAGGGGGAGTATTTCTAAAAGGAACCAAAACTCTCAAAGTGTTAACAAAATAAGTTTCTGAATCACAAACACTTTGAGAGATTTTCAAATGATTATTTTATTATGACAACATAGGATAGTTATGGAGTTATAAGGTGACTAAGGTTTGGAAATACGTCCTATTATCCGCCAGTGCCAGAGGGATCTACCCAAGGACAACACCAATAGTTTAGTACTAGAAGTCCTTAAGTATGATTGGAAAAAAAACAAAAAAAACATAATGAAAGAAGAAAGAAGGGGTTGAAGAATTAAAAATAAATAAATAAATAAATAAAATTATGAAAAAGGGTGAAAAGAAATAGCCCTCCAAATAATCAACCTTAGGGCAGAAACCGGGTTCAATTCATATGCTACTGGTTGTTACTAAGGTGACACCGGTATTGAAGACAAAGACGTCATAGACCCAGTGACGCACTGCACTTAACCTTCTAAGCCACTCAAGTTCTCTTAAAAGGACTTGTTTCATTCTCACGGGGAACCCTGCATAATCTAGCGACCTCTCATTAAGAGTTGTGTTGATATTGTAACAGGAGACACCGCTCCAGTCTCTGACTACTAAAAAAAGCACTCATCGAGTCTAGAGCCACGAGATACATCAAAAGATCTCATAGGAACACGTAATATCTCTACACTGGTTGTTCAACATTAAGGACGCCAGTTGTAAATTTTAGAGTCCTACGCAGATCCTAGCAATCTGCCAGAACATTTATGAGAGAATTTATAATTGTAATTCTCAGTGATTGAATGGAAATTCCTACCAGAGTCAACATCAAACAGCTCTGACAGCAGGTCACTTCGGTAATCCCTTGTGGGTTACACTTAGTGTTCGCGATGGTTTCAAACAGTCAACAGTCATGGAGTGATACTTCAGTATACTTTAGCGGCCCACCTGAATTGTTGATGCACTTCGGTGTATCTGTGTAAGCCCTTGATGAACTCAAATAAGTACATTTTATTATCATCATTTATCCTATTTATTTGACTTGTTTTATTATATTATATATGAGAATTGATACGTTAATGTTTACTTTTGTAATTCTCAGGTAAAAACAAGTATTATGTGAAACTTGGCGATTTTGGACTAATTATGGAGCAAAACAAGAAAGATGTTAAGAGTCTACTGAAATGTACAAGATCAAGATCATTCTGCTCCAGATACGCCACAACATACTTCTTACATACGGCGTATCACTATCAAGATTTCACAAGTTACAATCTAAGACAGCAAAGGACATGCGCCACATAGAGAAATGGAGTTACGCCGCATCTTAAGACGGTGTACGAATATTCCTGAATATATTAATCTTGGACCCCACGCGAAGTTAAGTCAATGCGCCGCATCTACTTATCATATGCGCCGCATCTAACCCTCAGACAGAAACTATAAATACCCCAAAGTCAGACGAATTTGAGAGGTTGGACAGTGCAAGATACCATACGTACGAGTACCAAACCAGAGACGAATTAAGACGTATTAGCAGCACAAGACACACCCTGAACGAAGATACAAGGGCTGTAAGAAGGTCCTGCATGTATTCAATTCATTAAGTAGTTTTGTTTTATTGTATTAGTACACTTTAATTCATCAGGATTGATAGGCTGACGTCATGTGACTACAGAATATCATGATCACCCCTTAAAATTGCTTTCCCATTAATTAAAGTTTATATGTTGATGTCTTTGGTGACTTTTATTAGTGCATTGATAACCTCTGTGTCTAGCTGAGCATTGCTTGGGTCGCCATGCCCCTTCCTCGCCTATCTATTCTAGCGTATACGAAACGTGGGCATCACAAATGCTCAATATTCTAGGATAGTGGGATAGACATAAGTGATCATTAAGGGTTTACTCGCCGATAAGATTAGAGCCAACGAGAAAGGGTTAATTATATACACTTCATATAAAACTAGCAATAAAACAAGTGACAAGCTACTTAATTATCAGGACAGGTCTTCTTATTGTCTTAAGTATCTATCTGTGTACGTGTGTGCTAATCGCTGATTCATGCTCATTAGTTTAGTTTACTATTTAATCACAACCAAACCGTGCCAGTCTCTTTGGCTGAACCCCCCTTGCGTTAGATTAGGTTGTATAGCTAACTTAGGAAATTAAAATACTGATTAGAATAACTAGATAATACGTTCCACTCTTAGTGATCGACACTCTACTTACCATTATATTCATACTGACCGGGTACACTTCTCGTTAAGTGTGTGTGTTATTGATAAGTCGGCTAAATATAAATTTAAAACTTGAGTAGGCATTAATACTCCTAAACCGCAACGACACACGCGTGCATCAGCCCTCTTGGGGGTATCCGATTCAGGAACAGCCTTGGTAATGATTAGAGAAAGTTTTCACACTATGTTGTTAATGATCTCGAAGTCCGAACCTGTAAGTGCTGGAAACTTTATTGATAAATGTTTTCATGCAAGTACTCATGGAGACCGGGAGTTCCATAACCACCATTACTATCATCAACTTCACAACAGTTTCCACATGCTTATACCCACATCATAAAGAAAGTGAAAGTCAAAGAAAGTTCTCACAATGACCAAAGCAAAACAAAGTTCAAAGAAAGATTTTACGTCAAGCAAAAGAATCTACAAAGTTGAAAGATAAAGATCAAAGCAAATGAATTGAGAGCTACGTAAGTTTGAAGTTTCATAGTCAAAAGATGTATGAGCATGTTGGAAAGGCATAAAGACACCAGAGACGAAGACGTTGATGAAAGACGGATAAAACCATCACTTGATCACAACAACAAACAAAGAACAAAGAACAAAGATTTATAGTTTTGATGAGACGTCAAATCCAAAAAGACGTCAAGCAACCTATGATAACCAACCCTTAGGGGGAGATTGTTGGGAATAAGTTTTAGTAATATCAAGTGTCGATCATTATTATTTGTAATAGGTTTCTCAGTTTATTAACTTATTGTTACTAGGCTTAAGTTAAATGTCCATGGGCCTTTGTAAAGCCCATTTATTTAATAGATGGGGAAGAGGGAGTGTTGCCCTAGCCTCCTTCCCTATAAATACCAATGTAAACATATCATTTAACTTGTTGGTTATTCATTTATCTAAGCAAACTCTTGTCTCTTTATTTTACATATTTGTCTAATCAACCAAGTCTTTATTTCTCATCTCTGTCTCTTATATTATTGTGTGTTAACTATTATGGTGACCTAACAATAATGAGCGGTATCATGATGGTCATGTTGGGTAGATTTAGGCATTTTGATCCTAGAAAAAATTAAACAAAATAAGCTTTATGTTTCATGGAAGATGAGTTGTGTGAGAGTGTGTATCAGTGTTTTAGTTATCCTTGTTACCAAAACTTGATCAAATGGGATTTATGATGAAGGTTTCATTTTATTAACAATGTCAAAACAAAATTTGATTTGAAGACTAGTTTGGGTGTTTCTAGAATAATTCAATTTAAATGAAATCCTTATTTATAAAACATTTGAATGATTTGATTATACCATTTGAATTAATTCTTGATAGACAAAGCCCTAGAATTTAATTAGAATAAAAGATTAAAAGAGATAATGTAATTACTTACAAAGATGATTAAAAGATTGAAGTTGAGGAAGATGAAACTCTAAAGTGAGAGGGTTTTGATTTTGATTGGTTTTTGGTGCAATGAGAGGGAAAAGAAATTGTTTGTCTAAGTTTGAAATACATAAGATGTTATCTGATGTGCCGGTTCCTCCGGATACTTTTGAAAAGGGATCTGGTGCGTTATAATGAATGGATCCGGGAGGACAGTCGAGAAAAGGATTAACTTGTTTTAACGTAGATAATGACTAACGTTCCTAACCACTTAATATGAGGGATAGCTAGGAGATAGATCGTACTGAGAGACCTTAAGATTGAGAGAAAAAAATATATGACAGAGGATAAACTGTCGTAGGTATCTTTTGAGATGAGAATAGAAAAGTGGTGAGTCGTAATTGTGTTGTCTTCATTACTTCTGTGAGATTGAGGAGTAAGAGATTTGTATAAAAGAAAGGAAGAAAGATCCAGACGAGAGAATACTCATTTCACTGGTACAGAAAGTGGTATTGGTCACACCAAAATTGTGGCCGTTTAGTTTGTGGCCGTTTTCATTGAAAAAGAGTGACCAAAACCCGAATATGTGTGACAAATTAGGCACAAGTTTTGTTAGATTAATCAGTTTTGTGTGACCGTAAACACTTTATAGTCACACAAATGTTTTTTGAGAGTAACTATTGCTCGTCCTTTGGCCACATAAATATATAATATATGTTACATTTGAGATGATTTATTCAAGTAAATGTGTATTTTGTGTGACTATTTCCCGTCCTGTGGCCACATGAATATATAATAAATGTGACGTTTGTGATGATTTAGTCACACAACGTGTGTTGTTTTTTTGGAGTTAGTCACATACAATTTAAAAAACAGTGGCCAAAAGTGTTAATAAGTGTGACCATATGCTTTTTAAAATCAAGTAAAAGTGTATTTGTGTGACTATTGTTCATCCAATGGCCACGTGAATTTTATGTTTGTGTGGCCTTTTGTAATATTTAGTCACACAAAGCATGTTTGTTTTGGGTATTTAGTGACATACAATTAAGAATAAAGTGGTCAAAAGTGTTAATAAGAGTGACCATATGCTGTTTAAAGTGAAGAAATGTGTATTTTGTGTGACTATTGATCATCCAATGGCCACATGAATTTTTTTTGTGGCCTTTTGTAATATTTAGTCACACAAAGCATGTTTGTTTTGGGTATTTAGTCACATACAATTAAGCATAAAGTGACCAAAAGTGTTAATAAGTGTGACCATATGCTGTTTAAAGTGAAGAAATTTGTATTTTGTGTGACTACTGATCATCCAATTGCCACATGATTTTTTTTTTTTTTTTTTTGTGGCCTTTTGTAATATTTAGTCACACAATGAATTAAGCAAACAGTGACCAAAAGTGTTAATAAGTGTGACTATATACATCTTTTAGTCACATTTAAGAAATCAATATATATCAAAACAAATTCAAATACAATAAAACTGGAATATATATAACTGAACCAAATATAAAATTGGAACTCCTTTTATACACCAAGGAGTACTTGTCAGCTACAATACTTTCCTAAGTATCTATAATCTTTTCCATAAACAACTAATACATATCATATAAGTAGTACTAACTATATGAACCAACAGTGCTAACTTATAACTAACAGTTGTAAGTAATACACTAGCAGTATTAACTTCGAGCAGTGTTAATCTCTGAGCAGTCTTAACTTTGTACTATCAGTACTAACTTTGAGCAGTCTTAACTATGTTTTCATCATACCTCTGTCTTCTCAAGCTTCTCAGTTAAACTTGCAGTTATTAGTAGCTATGAATTATAAAGTTCCTGGAGCTCCATCATTCGTTTTCCGAAGAAATAATTTGTTCAAGAGGTAAGAGACACATTTAAATTAACTATTCTGTAACATAAGGTATCAGAGAAAATGGCCAACCATATATCTTACAGTTTTATCAGGTCAAGTCTCCGGATCGATCTCGTAAGGGTGATACAAGTAAATAAACTCGTATTATTATGTAGGCTTACCTCAAAACAGGGTTATTAGATGATTCTTCAATTAACTTGATTGCCTCTGCCTTCTTGTTTGGTTCTAAGCAGAAGATCATCTCAGCTACCGCTGCTCTGTGCATCAAAAAATCTGCAAAATCATAAACATGGTGTGTTAAAGAGGGTACAGAGGTTGTAAATTCATGGACATGTCATCAAGCCTATAACCACTAGTGTAGAAAGAAGATGACCTTTATGTTGCTCGAGGAAAGCAGTATTTGCCTCCATCAAAGATTTATCATGCAGCTGACTATAAAACAGAAGACAAACATTGAAGTTTTAATAACTAATGAGTTAATGAAATGGGGAAGCATGCATTAAATATAAAAAGATATACATGAATGATAACCTGAAAGTTGGTCGTTCTGCTTCTACCACACCAGAAATGAGCTTTTCAGCATCAGTTGTAGGAGCAGACATTGATGCCACTTTGTGGAAGAATCTTATCTGTAAAATCCCACATTTCAAATCAACACTTCTTTTACAAATGAAATATGAAATAAAGTTATCAGACTTATTAACATTGTTAGGTAGGAACGACATACCAAGCAGCGATGTGAGTCTGGGTTTTCAGCATCTAGTTGTACCAAGTGCTTCAAAGCCTACACCAAATCATAGAGCATAAAAAGGTAAGCATTGAAACCAACGGTTGTTATCGTATAATCCTAACTCCTAACATTATCAATATTATTATATCAAGTCTGTTTAGGATTTCTCTCACGAAAAATTACCTGCAAAGCATTACCAACGTTGGCTTCCTCACTCTTCACTTCTGCCTCCTAACGGAAAAGGGGTAAAACTTAAAGCTAACAGCTTATATATGTAAAAATAAAGATGAGTAAACAGGCGTGTACTTTTTTTGCAGGTTATCATGTATCAAGTTCAAACATAGGAATACATGGCATTGCATGTGATCTTCAATGAACAACATAACTCCATAAGTTAGCAGCAGGAAGCAACATTAAGATATCAATTTGATGTGTACCTGGTAACTTTCTTGGTTTGCGTAGTGGAACAAATTCGGCACCAATAGCCAATGCGATAGGAGGGCCAAATATGAAGCCCCTAGCTTCAACTCCTATATATTAGAATTTACAATGAGAAAACAACTATCAACATAAATAAATTAAAATAAACTTCACATGAAAGAAATGTTAATATTGATTAGACGCCAATAGAATCCGATGAAAAAAAAAAACTTGACACCATAACATTACATTTTCTGGTAAAAAGGTCGGATAACGAACTGGAAAAGAGACCGTTCTCATAGTAATCTCCTACCCTTCCGCCTCGTCGTCCAGCCATGACATTAAACTTGTTGGCGGAAGCAATATAAGATGACTTATTATCGAAATTATTATCGTTATTATTATGGTTGTCAAAAAGAGGTTGTCTGTGCAGAGGGTTATCAGGGACATCAAAGCGCTTCAACATGTGAGGATGAGCGGAAGAAGTGTCCACTCAAGGAAGGAAACTGGTTTGTCTGGGGTTGATAGTCCATTCCTGCAAATGTCCACAGAACATTTTCGGGTCAGTTCCACGCAATAGGTACTTCAAATGTTAGTCACTCGTTTTAAAAGCATAATTATAATTCAGCTATTGGGAAATGAGGTCGTAGATTTGATTTTATGTGTAATCCACACATTATGGTTCTGTTTTGTACAAAAGGATAACAGTTTAGGAAAAACATACCTATGCTAGAATATATGGGCCACAAAAGCAAGGTTAAGGTTAGGAGAACCCTCTACGATGTCTTTTGCTGTCAATTATCTCTTACAACCCATCCTATCAGCATGTTCAGGAACTAATGTTGCTCTTTTCAAAGGATCTCTGACGACCAAGGTTGACGGGTTACTATGCTCGGGAGCAAGAACATTTAAGAGGTAAGCATAAGCCTCTCCATCCTACACAAAAGATATATAAACTCACTACCAGTCGTATTTACATTCAGAAAATGTAAGTCTCAAAGTAGATTCGCAAAGCACTATAGGTCACTAATGGTCACTAAAGACCACGAGGAATACTGTCGTGTACCTTTACATCAGATGAGAAATTTTTCACTGTTTTATTGTAATCTGTCTTCCTTAGATGAAAGTTCATCCATCGAAGCAGAATCTTCTCGGGTGGTAGACTCATAAGCTCCTCCACATCCGGATAGCATTGATAGAAAAGAATTACAAAGGTATCAGACTCATTTACTACACATTTATGTATCACTGCTGTTCAAACATGAAAGCAACGATTTCCATGGTAACAGAAATGTAGAAATCTCGTATTTTATAACCAATGGTGGAGTCTATTGAAAGAGGCACATCCTTAACTAGTTATGTGAAAGAACATTCCATTACCTGGTTATCACCAACCAATTCAACCAATTGAGGATTCTTCTTTAAATCGAGGTCTGCCAATAATAGTATCTGTAGGGATAAACATTACAAATGTTTAACAATCAATGCATATACTTTTCTTTTTAGTGCGTTAATGTAAAGAGTTTCAACAATATCTCCCGGATTATATATATTATCCCAAAAGCACAAAATACTTGGCAAGTTGGTGATGAACTGAAATCACCTTTATAATTTGCGATATCACTCCAAGCACAAGATGCTTCTGAAACAAAAGAAAAGATTGATCTTAATACACAATACGATCAATAATAGTTAGTTTAGTCAAGTTAACTGGAAGATTTTAGAAGCACGCTTCCATGGTCAAAACTCAATAGTCTGGTTTCGTGATTTAACCCACTAATGACATCATCATATATAAGCAACAGAAGATAAAAAGTAACAGTAACCGAAATAAATAATGTTTGAATGAAAACACCCAATGAGCATACTACTCACCCTTCCTTCACTGAGGGCGTATTCTTTTACACCTGAGCAGAACACAGCAGCAGCAGCAGCAGCAAGAGGTGAATAATTATTAATAATAATGAAAATTAGATAAGAAGAATAACAATTGAACTGACCATCTGGTGTTGTAGGGGTAGTAGTATTTTTCCAGAAGCAAATTTGTTGCTGGAAATGAAATTGAAGAAAAACAGAATAAGGAAAAGCGAAACCGGCTGGCTGATAAATAGATAAACAAATTACCTCATTAGGATGAGGATGAAGGAGGAGATCCTTGGAGGAACCACCCATCTCAGACGGCATTTCTTCTTATTATTATTCAAATTATTCAATCAGATCCTGCCTGTGTGGTTCAGGTAACACAAATCATAAGAAGCAAATTGAAAATTAGATGTGTTTATCTCTGATAAGTAATTGAGTTTTTAACCACGAAAATCTATTAACTCGTTTTTATATTCGGTTTTAAATAAGGATAGTAACAAAGGTCAAGATTGGTCATACCAAATGAGACCCTAACATCACCATCTAAACCCAAGTACAACCTCCACAACCCTTCTTGTTCTTGGTGGTGTGAATCGACACGCGAGGCGGCTGTGGAGGTGGTGGCGGCGTGTGGGGAGGTGAAGGGTGGCGGTGGAGAGGGGTGTGAGATAGATTAAGAAAATTAGTTGGGGATAACATATTAGATGATGTGAGGTCTGAGAAAAAAGAAAAGATAAGGGTGGAGGGACAATTTGATTTTGGGTAAAAATTTAGGCGGGGCCATTTGATTTTGGGGAAAAAATTAGGCGGAGCCTGTGAAAAGTTGAGGGTGAAATTTTATTTTGAGAAAAAAATAGTAGTCACTTTTAAATAATGTGTGACAAACTTGACTATATGATTTAGCTACATACAAAATTATTTCATGTGACCATATATGGATTTTGGTCACACTGTTGAATTGTGTGACATATATTTGTCACATATGTATATATATAGTGTAACCAATGTTTCAAACTTATTTGTATCTGTCACACGTCCCAAATTATGAGTGACTAAATAATCAAAAAAAAATTACCACTTACCTCTAGTCACATAAATATTCAAATGTGTGACAATGAAATTCTGAAATGGTCACACAAGTCGGATCAAGTGTGGCTGTTTATTTTATTCTAGTACATTTAGTCACATAAATATCTGACTGTGTGGCCGTTCAAAAAATAGCATGTGTGACGAAATCCCAGATTTGTACTAGCGTTTTCTAATGTATATCGCAAATAGATGGATGAGTAGGCGAGGAGTGGAAAAGGATAAGTTGTCGTGTTTTAAGATGAGAATAGATGACTGATGCGTGCGTATATCGTTGTAGGTAATTATTTGTTTTATCAAGTTTTAAATTTATATATAGCCGACTTATCCTATGACACACACTAACGAGCAGTGTACCCAATCAATGTAGCTAGTTGGTAAGTAGAGTGTCGAACACTAAGAGTGGAATGTTAACACCTAGATATCTATCAATGTTTTAATCCTAAGTGAGTTCTAATACCCTAATCTAAAGCAAGGGTATTTTCAGCCTGAGAGACTGACACGATCTGAAGATTAAGTAAATAGTAAGTAAAATAAAGGACCGAATGGCACACACGTACACAGATAGAAAATATGTGGAAAACTAGAAGGGGGGTTGAATAGTTTTACGTCTTTTTAATTTATTATAAAAACTTTGTTTCCTTTTAAAAACTTAGATTCGAGATTATTTGAGAAATAATACTTGAACAATATTATTAATTATATGTGTATCTTTTTAGATTTGTTATAAAAGTTTTGTTTTTATGAATGGAGTTTTAAATTGATCTTTATGTGAAATCAACTTCTAAATAATACTAACAATTATATATGCCTATATGTATGAAAGTAATGACAATATAAATAAAGAAATAAGTAAGAGATGGAAAGATCAAACCGAGACACGAGGGATTTATAGTGGTTCGGCTACAAGGACACCTTCCTTGCCCTACTCCACTCCCCGAGCACCTAGCTCGAGAGTTTTCTTCACTTCTTCAACAAGCTCCCTTATGGCGGAGAAAACCTTACACACTTTCGCTTACACCGGTTTAACGACACAAAGCTAAATGTCGAGTTCTAATCGTAGCTAGAACCAATCTCACAACTTCAATCACAACACGACTACTTCACGACTTCCAACAACTTCTTCTCAACACTTCACGACTTCTATTTCTTCACTTCTTCATGACTTCTACTTCTTCACCATTTCACGCCTTTTATTTCTTCACTCCTTCGCGACTTCTACTTCTTCAATATTTCACGACTTCTTTACGACGGCTTCACAACTTCTTCACACCACAACTACTTCACAACTTTACAATACTTCTACACAACTTCTTTACAACACAACTACTTATACACCTTCTTCACTACTTACAAACTACACTAATCTAATCACTTATGTTCACACCTAATATACACACCTTATATACAAATGAATGAATGATTTACAAAGTTTACTAAACTAACAACTTAGGTAACAAGATGATACTAAGTTTTAATACTTCTAGTTTTGATTGATAGAAGTATTCTTCTCTTTGCACTTGGATGATTGAAGCTTGAATCACTTGGAAACAAAAGCTTCAGATTATATGATCAAAGGATTATGAAAGAAGGTTTAGATCAGAAAGTTTTTGTGCAAAAAGGTGAGGAAAAAGTCCAGGAGTAGTCCAGTATTTATAGGCAACGCTGGGGAGCTGAGGAGCGTGGCCGGTCCCCTTAATTAGGGGCCGGTCCCCTTAATTATTAAGGGGGACGCCTTGTTAATTAAGGGGGCCGCCCAATGTATCCGTTGCCCAACTTTGTCTTTTTGTGTGGAAGGTTTTTCTGAAACATTTTTGCCATTTTTGGTTGAAAATTTGAATTCATATATTTATAATAGATTAAACATATTTTTTTAATACCAAAAATGATTTTCTAAAGGATATAAAATGTTTGTGACATTTTATAAAAAATCTAGTGATTAAGAAAATGTTCCTTTGATCATAGAATGCATTAGGCATTTTGTTTATTCATACCTTAAGTGATTAAGTTGTTAAAGTAGATATTTACAACTAAATACTTGTTTATGTAATAATCTTTCGTTTAATGATTTTGCATTTTGTGATTATCAAAACGTAGAGATATCGAAAAATATTAATAACGTGTTTAGGCATTATTTATATCAACAATCTCCCCCTTTTTGATGATTACAAAATCTAAACTCATTAAATTAAAAAATTAATTTTTAGACAAGTATTTAGTGAGTTTATATCTACTTCTCCCCCTTTTTGTTGAATCAAAAAGGTTATGCCGACAAGTTTCAGATACGAAATTTGTCGGAACGAGAACTCCCCCTTGATGTGTGCTCCCCCTCGTTTGAGGGCATCAAGGAATCGAGATATGGAATACTTGCAAGAAAAATATTAGAAGCACAAGCATATATGTATCATAATATGAAATATAAGAGCAACAAGCATAGCAATCAAATATTAAGGACATGAAACAAAACATACATTAATTCAAAGTGATTATGTGAAAAACATAATCATTGATATAACATTTATTATGCTTAGAGCATACAATAAGTAGAAAATTCTAATTTGCCAAAGAGAGCCATCGGACTTGCTTGCAACATAAGAACTTGAACTATTTTGTTTGAGAAACAAGAAATATAAGCATATAGTATGCTTGGATGGTGATGGTGGAGTGTTTGTAATGGAGGTGGTTGAGTGAGGGTAAGAACGTTGGATTAATGGAGGTATATTTTTGGGCGCATAGGTGTTGGAAAGTTTGGTGGTGGAGAGATTGGAGGTGGAGAGTTTGGAGCAGAACATGTTGATTGAGGGTTTTGATGTTGTTCAAGTGAGGGTGTTGGATGAGATCTAGTGAGAAGATACTCAATCCAAGTGAAGTGCTCATTCAATGCAATGGTTTGTTTTTGGAGAAAGATGCAACAAGGACAATTGTTGACATGTTTCTCAACTTGATTCAAGTTGTGGGGTGATGAGGGAGAGCTAGATAGAGGTTGATCTAAGTTGCGTTGAACAAGGTATAGAGCAAGAAGAGCACTAAGCTCATGGGCTTTCTTGAGTTCTTCAATGAACTTCAAGTGTTCGGAGGAAGGTAATGATGGTGGAGTGTGGTTGTTATTTGGGATGGATGTTTGGACATGCAACATAGGAGTAACATGTGAGTTGGTAGGAGGTGGTGGTGATACTCTTGGTGGTGGAGACATTTGTGAGCTTGGGTAATCATGAGTGGATGAGGATGGAGATATGGAAGAAGAGGATATTCCAAGAGTGGTGAGTGTTTTGGATGGTGCATTGGTAGGTTGAATAAGATGTGAGGTGTTGTGAATGATATTGGGATTATTGTTTTGGGATTGATCATGCTCTTCATATGAATCATATGGGTGAGATGAAGGTGTATTTTTGGGAGCAAGGATGGATGATTGGTTATGTTTGTGAAAGGGTTCATTAGGGTGAGCATGAGGCTTAGGTGTTGGTTGATTTGGAACAACATCATTTGTTGAGTTGAAGTTATGACAAGTGTCAAGCTTTCTTCTCCAAACGGGCCTTACGAAGATTTTAGCAACTCTTGAAGGCTTGGATCTTGGGTTGTTAGGAGATGACATGTTCGGATGGATGAGATTTAATGATGGAGAAAGGTATTTATAGTGTAAGAATGATGTGGTTGAGGAAGATAAATTTTGGTAGGTGGTTTAGGACAAAATATGTTTGTGAATTTTGGGAAGTGTAGGATGAAATGGGCTAAAAAGTGAAAAAGAAAACAGTGACCCCGACCATCAGATGGCCGGTCCCCTTAAATATTAATGGGGCAGCCTGATGAATTAAGGGGGCCGCCCATCTGTTGATTCCCAGGTTACCAGAAATGGGTTTTTGGCAGAAAATTGTAGAAAAGGTTGTGTTTTTAGGTTTAGTTTTAAGCAAGTCCAACTCTTTGAGGCAATTTAGCATTTAATAACTTATGTATGCAAAGCATATTTATTAAAGACATTAATCATTTTTATCTAGCATGCAACCTACTCATTAAGCAAGTAATATATATATATATATATGGGCAAGAAAACAATACATAACACCAAGTAATTCATAATATCATTTTTAGGAAGATTAATAAGCTAGTTAATTAATCCTAATGAGTGTCTATGTGCAAAGGAATGGGGAGTTGTGATAGCATGGACTTCTAGACTTGTACCAAGCGAGATCTTAATGGGTAAACCATGATTTTTCAGATTCGATTTAGTTCACTTATAAATGTCATATACACAAATATAGATGGCAGATATGAGATCACCATGCATGATTTAAATAAGCGTTTTTAGCATTATTCAACAATGTTTGAGAGTAGGTTTTTATGTGGATGTGAGAATTATTTTAACGAAATAGATATGGTTTTATTTCAAAATGTTTTTATGAGGAAAGAAAACAAATTTTTCAATCTTTGGCTTTGATAAACACATAATTATGGACAAAAGTTGGGAAGAAAGGTGGGATGGTAAAACATGTTAAATAGAAAGGTGGCATAATCTTTTGAAAAATCATTTTTCCAAAATGTGAAGTTTTTGCATATTTAAAAACAAATACCATTAATCATAGATTTTTAAAAAATGGTTGTAAAAGATCTCATGCTCAAGGGAATTGGTTAAGGCTATTGTCACATGCTACCCCTTTCTACATATTCTGTGATCATAAGGAAGTGATGACTAGATTCTATATGTTTGATGCGAGAATGAGATATATGCTTACATGGCTCCTTTGATTACGCACATTATCTACCTTAATGCCACAGTCTATAAGAGTTTGCTTCATCCATAGGTTATATTGTGATATATCTAATCCTACTTGTATGTTGATAATTAATCTACTTTACTTGCTTCATCTACATGAGTTTTCTACTAGTGGACATAGAAGATTTCCATATTCAATTTGAGAAGGCTAGATGAAGAATGAGTTCGATAGTGAGCACTACATTTAATACTTAGATGGCTAACAAAAGGGTTTCTAGTTTTTTATATATATATATATATATATATATATATATATATATATATATATATATTATATAAATATTATATATCGTAAAGTGGATATGACTAAAAGTGTAAAGGCAATGCTACCTATCAAACTAAGCATTTCATAAGGCAAGGATTAACTAGACTACATTCATGTATGAAGAAACTACTCATAAATTGTAAAAGGAAAACATACCTTATGTCCAGCTTTTCTTCTATAACCAGAATGATAAGTGAAATTGTGAATGATAGATGAATCTTCAAGATAGCCAAGGAATGATAGTATAGCATAGCAAATTTTTAACGCCTTATTAGACCAAGGAGGCTTGATCCGAACATGTCTTGTGCTTGAATCATTTGATTTTTTAGTTATGATGAGATGATATGAGAGTCCTAAATTGAGATACTTCCTTCCATACTAGCCAAACTAATCAAGTGGTTGTCTAACAAATTTACTTTATTAGACAAAAGAGTTTTAGAAGTCTTTCACGGACAAGACTTGTTATTCTTCATTTAATTTCGAGATTGAGTTGTCGTTGATAATAGATTCCACTTTAGCCATCGAAGTAATTTACTTGTTTAAAATTACTTTGTAGATTTCTCAAGATTTCCGATTAAGTAGTTGAGATATCTTCATAAATTCTTCAATAGCCGCATCGTTATGAATTTCACAATGTCATTAGCTAATTCTTGAGATGAATAATCATGTGAGGTATTGAGTGTGATTCAAGATTCATTTGTCTTCATGTGCACGTTTCGAATGAGAGTAAGTTAACGAAAAGTGGAGTTTCTTTCCTTTGTGCGTTTATGACCTAATCATGTAAAACAACTTGGTACCCAAATTCTCATGGGTCCGAGATGGTTAGTTGAAGACACCCATTGCATTTGTATGCACATGGTGAGGATGTCGCCAAGAAGTACAAGAATTCCTTAACAGTTTGTCTTAACGTACAAACAATGGATTTCTTCACTTATATTATTTATAATCATTGTAAATAACCTTATTTCTAAATTTTTCTACTAGGTTTTATAAATCTAATTTTTTTTTGATTTACTTATTGATGAGTTATCCGAACTAAATCCTAAACCGGTTTTATCTTCGAATGGCTTTTGACAACTTAGTAGGTATTTAAGAGATTTGGAACTTTCATCAAATTTTGCTAATATTTTTGCTCTTTCATTTAATCTTTTAATTTCATGCTTATATTCTTGACATGTTTTGCATTCTAGATCAATTTCAACATTACTTTCAAGTCTAGACATTTTATCTTCTAAAATTATTTCTTTTTCAAAATTACTTTCAAAAGTTTTTGATGATTCATGTTTAGAAATGGTTTTTAGATCTATGTTGCAAAAATGTTTAAACTCATTTTCTAATTTTGAAAATTCTAAAATGAATTGATCATAGCAAAAATGTTCGGTTTCGGATTGTACCTTATTTGGAGTTTTATCTAATTTGCATTCTTCACATACCGGATAGTAATCTTCTTCTTCGTCTGTGTAACTCCATGATTTTGAATTGAGTTCACTTCGGAGTTGATTCATGTAGTATTCGTCATTAATACCTTCATTAAAAATATTTGAACTAGTAGCACATGTATCTATTTTATCTAAATGTTTGTCTATTAAATTTTCTAGGACAACTAATTCATGTACAAGATCAAATTCCTCGTCTTTGGCTTGACATTTTTCTTGATGAAAGTTTAAGAGACTTTTCCAAATATCATTAGCCGTTTGACAGAAGAATATTCTTTCATATTCAACTCTCGGCAAGGCTTTATAAATAATTATTTTAGCTTTATTATTTTTGTCATTCTTGGTTTTGAAATAATCATTTTGACTTTCAAAATCCGTTTTTGTTGGTTGAAAATCACCAATCGAAATTACATGCCAAAGATCTAGATCAATTGATTTCACATAATTTTCAAATTTATTTTTCCATTCAAGAAAGCTATAATTTTCAAATAGTGGTTGTTTTTGCATAGATTGCCCTTCTAAATATTTTTTCGATTCCATAGATCGATTCAAGTTTTAAAATATGATATATTTTAAAAATCTTGTTTAACCTGGCTCTGATACCAATTGTGGAAAACTAGAAGGGGGGTTGAATAGTTTTACGTCTTTTTAATTTATTATAAAAACTTTGTTTCCTTTTAAAAACTTAGATTCGAGATTATGTGAGAAATAATACTTGAACAATATTATTAATTATATGTATATCCTTTTTGATTTGTTATAAAAGTTTTGTTTTTATGAATGGAGTTTTAAATTGATCTTTATGTGAAATCAACTTCTGAATAATACTAACAATTATATATGCCTATATGTATGAAAGTAATGACGATATAAATAAAGAAATAAGTAAGAGATGGAAAGATCAAACCGAGACACGAGGGATTTATAGTGGTTCGGCTACAAGGACACCTTCCTTGCCCTACTCCACTCCCCGAGCACCTAGCTCGAGAGTTTTCTTCACTACTTCAACAAGCTCCCTCATGGCGGAGAAAACCTTACACACTTTCGCTTACACCGGTTTAACAACACAAAGCTAAATGTCGAGTTCTAATCGTAGCTAGAACCAATCTCACAACTTCAATCACAACACGACTACTTCAAGACTTCCAACAACTTCTTCTCAACACTTCACCACTTCTATTTCTTCATTTCGTCACGACTTCTACTTCTTCACCATTTCACGCCTTGTATTTCTTCACTCCTTCGCGACTTCTACATCTTCAATATTTCACGACTTCTTTACGACGGCTTCACAACTTCTTCACACCACAACTACTTCACAACTTTACAATACTTCTACACTACTTCTTTACAACACAACTACTGATGCGCGTGTGCGTATGCTCTAATTTATACCCACGGTATGTCGTTGTGGTTTTAGCAGTATTCAAGTTTTAAATTTATATTTAGCCGACTTATCAATAACACACACACTTTAACGAGCAGTGTACCCGGTCAGCATGAATATAATGGTAAGTAGAGTGTCGATCACTAAGAGTGGAACGTATAATCTAGTTATCCTAATCAGTATTTTAATATCTTAAGTTAGCTATACAACCTAATCTAACGCAAGGGGGTTTCAGCCTGAGAGACTGGCACGGTTTAGTTATGATTAATTATAAACTAAACTAATGAGCACGAATCAGCGAGTAGCACACACGTACACAGATAAATACTTGAGACAATAAGAAGACCTGTCCTGATAGTTAAGTAGCTTGTCACTTGTTTTATTGCTAGTTTTTTATGAAGTGTATAGTTCGATGCAATGCACCGAGATTAAGTCCTTTCTCGTTGGTTCTAATCTTATCGGTGAGTAAACCCTTAATGATTACTTATGACTATCCCATTTATCTTTCTTCCTACTTTTCTACAGACGATAGAATGCATAGGCGATCTAATAAATAGGCGAGGAAGGGGCATGGCGACCCAAGCAATGCTCAGCTAGACACAGAGGTTATCAATGCACTAATAAAAGTCACCAAAGACATCAACATATAAACTTTAATTAATGGGAAAGCAATTTTAAGGGGAGTTGAAGTGAATGATAACATAACACAAGCCCATCAATCCTGACCAATTAAAGTGTACTAATACAATAAAACAAAACTACTTAATGAATTAAATACATGCAGGACCTTCTTACAGCTCTCGTATCTTTGTTCAAGGTGTGTCTTGTGCTGCTACTTCGACTGAATTTGGCCTAGGGTTTCTTCTGTTTCGTCCTTCGTATATATTATTATCCTCCCGAAATTCGTCTGACCTTGGGGTATTTATAGTTTCTGTCTGAGGGATAGATGCGGCGCATTGAATAAGTAGATGCGGCGCATTGACTAAACTTCGCGTGGGGTCCAAGATTAATATATTCAGGAATATTCGTACACCGCCAGAAGATGCGGCGTAACTCCATTCTTAGATGCGGCGCATGTCCTTGCTGTCTTGGATCGTAGCTTGTGAAATCTTGATAGTGATGCGCCATATGTAATAAGTAAGATGCGGCGTATCTGGAGCAGAATGGTCTTGATCTTGTACATTTCAGTAGACTCTTAACTTCTTGCTTGTTTTGCTCCATAATTAGTCCAAAATCGCCAAGTTTCACATAATACTTGTTTTTACCTGAGAATTACAAAAGTAAACATTAACGTATCAATTCTCACAGATAATATAATAAAACAAGTCAAATAAATAGGATAAATGATAGTAATAAAATGTACTTATTTGAGTTCATCAAATATCCCCCCACTTGAAGTTTACTTGTCCCCAAGTAAACCTTAGAATTTAATCTTATGAAAATGTATCCTAAAAGATATTAGGATTTATTTTTATATTTAAGCATGTATTCATTATTGTCATAATCACACAACCAAACACTTAACGAATTAGAAGTAAAATAAAATATTCTGATAAAAGCAAATCTAATCGTTTAACTGTCCAGTCGTGACGAATATTCTATCATAAGCTTGGCAAGTATACGCATCTCCTCCACTAAAGCCAAGGAATAACAAGTCTGAAGCGGTAAAAAGGGTTTGAGGTTTAAGGGTTAATCATTCTCCTTAATCTCTATCGATCTCAAATTCCAAAAAAGGCGACAAAATCACAAATACATGATCGAATCCACGAACACGATACTTGCAATTGCTCAAATCCTTAACTCGAATAGGCTAAAGATAGGACCAAGTAATCTTCACCAATAATATTATATCAAAAAGGGCGACAAAATCATAAATACATAGCCGAATCCACAACTACGATACTTAAGATTGCTCAAATCCCTAATCTCAATAAATCAAAGGTTTGGATAAAGAATAATATAGGGTATGGATAATATTTGGGATACAAATTGGTGTAAAATGAAAAATAAACAAAACAGATAAATTAAAATCCTAAGTGTGGTTAATCACTATCCCAACCATCCCATGAATAAGACTCATATCATCGAATAACTCACGCTTTAACACTTGAAACACACGCTTTAGGTAGACACGAATTATACTCAACAAGATCTCAATCAAAAAATAACCTTTAGTTGGCGTTCCCATAACGTTCAACTCCTATTCAATCCATAAATATAATATACAACAACTAGTGGTGATATCGACCACTTAATACAAAACTTTACATAAGTTGGTTAAAACAAACATCCAACTTCTCCTTTTTCTTTTTCTTTTCTATTTTTTCGATTTTTTTTTTTTTTTTTAACTTTAAACATAAACATAGATGTGTAAAATTTCACCACATCACTATAATGATAACTCTGGATAATTTTTCCATACTTTTCATGACTTCAGAAATAACGGTAATAGTGAAAGTAGTGAACACACGAAAAATAAACTCAAAGATATACAATATTTACTTTCACTCCAATTGCATTGTGCAATTTCCCGACCTAACCATAGATAATGAATTACGCACGCGAACACAGGTAATGTAAGGAAACACACTTTGCCTAAAGCAATTAACCATGGATTTTAATCTACAGGGTAGGCGAAGGTGTAAGGGTGTAACGAAACATTATAACAAAGGTGTAAGAAACGAAAGGAATGGCTCTGAGTGTTTTTCTAGGGGTATCTTACTCTAAAAGTGAGAGTAACAAAAGGGTTTATACGGGGGTTAACTAACCAGTGTAGTTAGCTAATATCACATAACATATAAAGGCTATTTGGGTGTAATCCTAGAAATTTACCAATTTAGACAAGTCATTCCAATTATAAAAATAATACTTATTATGGTGGTCTCGAATAGTATACAAGCCAAGTTCTAAAGTTTACAAGTCACCGGCACACTCATAGATTTGTAAATTTTGAAAAATCACAATTTTTGAAAATAACGTCATGTGTGCGGCTATGCAACTTAGATCTTAAACAAAAACATGCTAAAAAATTTAAATTTTGATATATTAAGCACATTTTAAGCATATTTTGAAAAAGTTTAGGACAAGTAAGTGTTCTAATTCTTCAATCCCCCCACTTAAGTTAAACAACGTCCTCGTTGTTTGTATCAAAGGTTAAAAACTGGAAAATAAAAGAATTAGAACAGAAAAACTCCCCTGAGATTTGCTCGGTATGATCCTCCATTATTTGTATAAGAGCAAAAATCAACTTCCTCGTGGATGAGAACGTTTAAGCTTCATAATTGATGTATCCACAGGAAATGCAGGAATCTATAATACCATCAAGACTTAATCGCACCTAAGTTAAGAAGGTTCAAACTTGCATAATACATTAGTAGTTAGTAAAAATAAAATGTAAAAATTAAAACTGAAAATCATCAGGTTAGTCGATGCGCCGTATCTTATGGAAGAAGATACGCCGTATCGAGCCTGGAATAAATACGAATCAGAATAGAAGATGCGTCGCATCCTTAACCAGGGATGCGACGCATTAAATAAACTGACAAAAAGTTTTAAAGTCGAAAATAAAAAATGTAGAAAATAAAGTAAGATATGACCAGTGCAGGAGATGCGTCGCATCTCCGGATGGAGATGCGTCGTATCTTCTGCGGGCCTGACTGACTCGAAACAGAACAGAATAGTAAAAATTTTCTCCGGGTTGTCTCCCGGCCAGCACTTGTCTTTATTCCAGAGTCTTCAAGTTAGACTCACGTTCAGCTCCTTAATACCGATCATTGAAGGAGTCGGAAGCATCGCGCTCCCTCATCTCCAATTCAGTATATATTGAATACTCCTTGCTCATCCTTAATTTCTACGCTATCGCGCTCCCTCTTCTCCAATTCAGTATAAATAAAGTTCTGTCCCTTTCGGGCAGAGATGACAAAGTGATAGAAGGGAAATTCTTATTATTATATAGGCACAAATATGCAAGGTGAGGTGGTAGTTCAATAAACACGTCATCATTCAAATTCGTATGCTCAACTATTCTCCTACGTTTGTTAATTACTACTCAATCATACCACTCATCATCAGAATCATTAACAACATCGCGCCTAAGTTCGGTAGGTACATTAAGGTCAATAAATTCCTCGAAGTTTGCATGATTAGGATTAGTTGAGTTGTTTTGAATCAATGTTTCTCCCATAAGCCTAGCTTCAAGATCGAGGTCCATACGCTCTCTTAATCCTAGCATATAGACGCCTCTAATTATGCTTTTAACAGGATCTTGGCACTTATAGACTAGTTTATTATTCCCTACCCTTAATGAGATTTTTCTCTTAAACACATCAATCTTAGCATGGGCGGTAGACAAGAAAGGTCTTCCAAGGATTAAAGGAATCTTAACATCCTCGGGCATATCTAATATAACAAAGTCTACAGGGAAAACAAACTTCTCAATCTTAACTAGCACATTATAAGCAATCCCTTCAGGTCGTTTTACCGTTTTATCAGCTAATTCAATAAGCAACTTAGTTGGTGTTAATTTTCCTAGTCCTAAGGTAGTGAATGTCTTAAGGGGCATTACACTAACACTAGCTCCTAAGTCAGCTAACACATTATTGAAAGATATATCATTAATTGAACAAGGTAAAGTAAAACTTCCTGGGTCCTTTTCTTTATGAGGCAAGGCATGTAAGTCGGTTGCAGAGCTCTCTTCTTTCATTGTAGCCTTGATCTCTTCTTCAATCTTTGTCTTCTCTTTTAGTAATCTCCTTAAACTGATTGAAGAATTAAAGAAAAATTCGGGTCTTGCACCATCATTACCATTCATCAGTCTTCTAGGAAAAGGAATGTTAGGAGTGACTTCTTCAGTGGTGCTTATGGCCTTGACATGATCTCTTGGGTTGATTTCAGTTGAGCTTGGTAGACTTCCGTATCCCCTTTCTTGAAGAACTTTGCTCATTTGTCCAATTTGTTGTTCCAATGCTTTGATCGAAGCTCCTTGATTTCTTGTAATTGTGTCCGTTGAAGCTCGGATTTCTTTGATCATAGCAGTGTTTTCTTCATGTCTTTTAGCAGCATCGGCCATAATTTGCTTTAAAGTGTCATCTAAAGTCTGCCTCCTTTCTTGATAAGCGGGATTGAAGTAGTTCTTTTGATAGAATCCCGGAGTAGCTTCCCTAAATCTTCCTGAAGGTCGGAATGGTTGTCCAAATTGTGTGTAGTATGCTTCCTCAAAAGTCTCACTTTCATTCTTATTCGGGCAATCCTTAGTGTAGTGAGGTCCTTCGCATTTTTCACATCCAACTTGGGCAGCATACACTTTTTCATCACGCTTCTTCATCTCTCTACTAATTTTATCCAATTGAGCTTGAATTGCAGCAAACCCGTCAAAATTAGTGCTGCTCTTAGATCTAGTAGAGGTCCCATCGTGCCATTTTTGAGAATGATCAGCAGCTTCTTGGATAGCTTTCCTAGCATTAGCTGCACTCATTTGAGGCACAGCTCCCTTAGCATCCAAAATCTGTCTAGTAGGCACGTCCAATCCTTGATAAAACAATATTATCTCCTGCATTGGTGTTAGATAGTGTTGAGGACATTTCACCAGTAAGTCTTTAAATCGTTCCCAAGCTTGATAAAGAGTTTCATCAGGCTCTTGCTTGAAACTGTTGATAGCCTCTATCTTTTTAGCAGTTTTAGCAGGTGGACAATATCTTTTCAGAATTTGCTCTTCAAATCTTCCCACGTTGTGATTGAACTAGCAGGTTCATTCCTTAGCCACTTATTAGCAGCTCCTTTAAGCGAAATTGGAAAGATTCTTAGCATGAGTTGATCGTCAGTGACTCTTTCTGTAGTAAACAAATCTGCAATCTCGAGGACCTTTTCAACATGTTCATTAGCATCTTCATGTTCCGATCCACTGAAAGTATTTTCTCTTAGCTCCTTGAGAAACTGACCCTTCAACTCAAACTTTGACTTATCATCAAACTTTGGTCTAGCAACTCCTGAACTTAGTCAGCATGGGTACTGTTCATGTATTCCTCCATAGTTGTGTTTTCGCCCATTGTTTCTGTTTCTTCTTCCTCTTTCTCTTCAGAAAAATAATCAAGCTCGAATGAACTTGAGATATCAAAGCTTTTTGTGTTGAAAAGCCTTTTAAGCGAATGGAAGGCTCGTTCAGGATCTTCGAAAGGTCTAATCAAGTTCTTAGTTGAACTCCTGGTCATGCACTTCCTGAAATCAACACAAAAACATCAGTAGGGTATGCTCAAGAAAGTAATATATCAGAAAATTAACAACGAAAACGGAATACGAAAAATAAAAGTTACTGATATCTGCAGACGATGCGCCGTATCCAAAAAGTTGGATACGCCGTATCTTATAATCGTTAAAATTTAATCAGTCTTTTATTCAGAAAATAGATACGCCGCTTATAAGTTTAGAATGTGCCGTATCAGTTTAATTAATCAAAAATCGATATACTTATTAAAATTAAATGCGTCGTATTAACAAAAGATAAATATCGATACGTCGTATCTGTTTAATAATTCGAAAACTGTTTTTAATTAAAATAATAGATACGCCGTATCTGCTAAAGCAGATGCGTCGTATGGCGTTATCGCTTAGAAAAATAATTTTTTTATTAAAAACAGAATACGCCGTATCTTGGGGAAAGACGCGCCGTATTCGAATTAATTAAACGCGTTGTATTATATAAAAATTAAACGCAATACGCCGTATCTAAGAAAATAGATGCGACGTATCGTTTATATTAGCTCAATACAACGATAGCAGAATACAGAAAATTTGAAAAATAAAAACAAAAATAAAAACAAACGAAAATAAACAAAAATAAAAACACTCAAAAACAGAAAATATGCAAAATAATACAATGAATGCAATTTAACCTAATATACAACAGAGTTAGCGGTTAGAATTAAAAATAAAAACCTAATTAAAATACTAATCAAATTAATAGATAATAACAATTCACTCCCCGGCAGCGGCGCCAAAAACTTGATGCGCGTGTGCGTATGCTCTAATTTATACCCACGGTATTTCGTTGTGGTTTTAGCAGTATTCAAGTTTTAAATTTATATTTAGCCGACTTATCAATAACACACACACTTTAACGAGCAGTGTACCCGGTCAGTATGAATATAATGGTAAGTAGAGTGTTGATCACTAAGAGTGGAACGTATAATCTAGTTATCCTAATCAGTATTTTAATATCTTAAGTTAGCTATACAACCTAATCTAACGCAAGGGGGTTTCAGCCTGAGAGACTGGCACGGTTTGGTTATGATTAATTATAAACTAAACTAATGAGCACGAATCAGCGAGTAGCACACACGTACACAGATAAATACTTGAGACAATAAGAAGACCTGTCCTGATAGTTAAGTAGCTTGTCACTTGTTTTATTTCTAGTTTTATATGAAGTGTATAGTTCGATGCAACGCACCGAGATTAAGTCATTTCTCGTTGGTTCTAATCTTATCGGCGAGTAAACCCTTAATGATTACTTATGACTATCCCATTTATCTTTCTTCCTACTTTTCTATAGACGATAGAATGCATAGGCGATCTAATAAATAGGCGAGGAAGGGGCATGGCGACCCAAGCAATGCTCAGCTAGACACAGAGGTTATCAATGCACTAATAAAAGTCACCAAAGACATCAACATATAAACTTTAATTAATGGGAAAGCAATTTTAAGGGGAGTTGAAGTGAATGATAACATAACACAAGCCCATCAATCCTGACCAATTAAAGTGTACTAATACAATAAAACAAAACTACTTAATGAATTAAATACATGCAGGACCTTCTTACAGCTCTCGTATCTTTGTTCAAGGTGTGTTTTGTGCTGCTACTTCGACTGAATTCGGCCTAGGGTTTCTTCTGTTTCGTCCTTCGTATATATTATTATCCTCCCGAAATTCGTTTGACCTTGGGGTATTTATAGTTTCTGTCTGAGGGTTAGATGCGGCGCATTGAATAAGTAGATGCGGCGCATTGACTTAACTTCGCGTGGGGTCCAAGATTAATATATTCAGGAATATTCGTACACCGCCAGAAGATGCGACGTAACTCCATTCTTAGATGTGGCGCATGTCCTTGCTGTCTTGGATCGTAGCTTGTGAAATCTTGATAGTGATGCGCCGTATGTAATAAGTAAGATGCGGCGTATCTGGAGCAAAATGGTCTTGATCTTGTACATTTCAGTAGACTCTTAACTTCTTGCTTGTTTTGCTCCATAATTAGTCCAAAATCGCCATGTTTCACATAATACTTGTTTTTACCTGAGAATTACAAAAGTAAATATTAACGTATCAATTCTCACAGATAATATAATAAAACAAGTCAAATAAATAGGATAAATGATGGTAATAAAATGTACTTATTTGAGTTCATCAACTACTTATACACCTTCTTCACTACTTACACTGTAGACGTATGGTCTGGACTGACCCACGACAAGTGGGCCAGGCCCGGCAGACAGCGGCCCACTTTACGCCTAACCCTAATCCATGCCCTATAAATACTTGGATGGAGGATACATAACGACACAACATAACAGGTTATCATAACCCTAACTCTTAATGGTTATATCGCACCGATACTAATTTGACCGTCGGAAGTGGATCCCGGGGCTACGGCCTCGGGTCCACTCCTAACGGTTTCTCTTTGTTGAACAGGTCTACTTAGGGCTCGAGAAGACGACTAACGGCCCAGGGAGAGTCGTTGAATCAGTCCGCGCCAGATTATGTATCAACAAGTTGGCGCCATCCGTGGGACCAAGACAACGACAAGTTTCGTGTTCTCACATCACCGGAAAGCAACCATCGAGTTTAAAGGCCGGTATTCTTTCTTTATTTTCTGCTAGTACACGATGCGCAGATACAAAATAATATGCGGTATTCATTAAAACCTAATAGAAAAGATATTCATTCTTTATTAGTACACGATGCGCAACATTGTACGCAGCATATATATAAGTAAAGAAAGATTGAATGTACACAGCATATATATTCATTCTTTATTATATAACTAGTACCTTTGTTATTAGTTTTCTTATTTATTTTATTATATATGATTGAATGTATATCACTACGGTAGATTTACAACAATATCTCTTAAATATTGCATGTAAATCTTGCAATATCTTTTAAATATTCATTAGATTTTATTTAAATCTTTTAACTTGGTAAACACGATTTTATCTATAACGCACTAAGTCCGCACGATCGGACCTACTATATCTTTTAGCCGCGAACAGCGCAGTCACGATAAATCTACCCGCGTTAGGCCGTGCGTATAGAGATCTTCGCAGACTGGCGCCATAAGCGTACTGTTATGTACAGGCACCACGATGCTAGTCAATCGCCATGAGCGCACTGGACAAAAGCCGTGGTCATCTGCGATCATCCACAAACGTTAGAGTCTATGCGGTCACGATACATCCATCTGCGTCTGTACGTGCGATTGACACTACTAGTCGCGGTCATGGTACATCCATCCGCGTCATTGTTTTTATTATAATAAAAAAGAAAACGATCATGAGCGTACTGCGTTCGTAGATTAGCTACGTGCTACTTCTTTTATGTAGTTTGTAAAACCTCACGATAGGTGTAATTCGCACTACTACTTCTCTTATGTGTTAATTTTACATGCTACGTGCTATATATATGCTATGCGCTAATTTTTTATTTCATTATCTTTTATATGTTGCGATGCGCAGCATATACTTCTAATATTTGCATTAAGTTTTTTTCAGGATTTGAATAACTAAGTTTAATGCTCCTACACGAGTAGCACAATCAAACTTGGGGGGCTACCAGGATACGCACTGTGTGAGTACGCATCACGCAGGTATATTTGGAAGCAGATTGTACGAAAGAGGTATTGCAAGCCAGCGCGCACTTCTGTCGCGTACACCGCGCACCTCTGTCGTTTGTAAAGACGGATGTAATGTTCGCACCTTGTCTGCGCACAGCGCACATCTTTGTCGCGCACAGCGCGCACCTCTGCCATAGAAGCACGTCTTCTGTCGCATCATGCTGCACCGCTACGGGTACAAAAGGTACGCCCTTACCCAGGATGCAGCATACGGAATCCACCTTCACTATTGTGAGACTCTCACAATCAAGGTCGCGCCTACAAGGTCGCGCCTACAAATTCGCGCAAACAAGGACGCGCCAGCATGGTCATCACGCACTGCGCCACAGATCCAGGGCGCACTGTCGCATTTGGGCTGCGCGTTATGGTCACGCCGTCATAGTTGGTTGGGCCTACGCGGCCACGAACAGGACTTAAGTTTAGCATAACATAGCCACGCACTATGTCATACTAAACTTGGGGGGCTTGTAGACGTATGGTCTGGACTGACCCACGACAAGTGGGCCAGGCCCGGCAGACAGCGGCCCACTTTACGCCTAACCCTAATCCATGCCCTATAAATACATGGATGGAGGATACATAACGACACAACATAACAGGTTATCATAACCCTAACTCTTAATGGTTATATCGCACCGATACTAACTTGACCGTCGGAGGTGGATCCCGGGGCTACGGCCTCGGGTCCACTCCTAACGGGTTCTCTTTGTTGAACATGTCTACTTAGGGCTCGAGAAGACGACTAACGGCCCAGGGAGAGTCGTTGAATCAGTCCGCGCCAGATTATGTATCAACATACACACTACACAAATCTAATCACTTATGTTCACACCTAATATACACACCTTATTCACAAATGAATGAATGATTTACAAAGTTTACTAAACTAACAACTTAGGTAACAAGATGATACTAAGTTGTAATACTTCTAGTTTTGATTGATGGAAGTATTCTTCTCTTTGCACTTGGATAATTGAAGCTTGAATCACTTGGAAACAAAAGCTTAAGATTATATGATCAAAGGATTATGAAAGAAGGTTTAGATCAGAAAGTTTTTGTAATACCTAGTAAAAATCCTATGTCATTAATAATGTTAATCACCGAATAATACCAATTTATGTTAAATAATGTAACACCCCAACCCGACAAGGGCAAAGATGTCACAAATATATGGTTTCACATCAGAACAAACATAGCATTCAATAATAAAACAGCGGAAGTCTTAACATTTAATCCAAAATAAGTCAACATGACTTATATCAAATGCAAGACAAAATAACTGAAGTACAAAATCCAATATTCAAATGCCTAAGCAATGGCATATCAAAATAAATAGAAGTCAAAATGGTAAAGCTAAAATCACTAAGGTCAAAACTCCAAGTCAGATTGCTCTCATCCCAAAGCTAAAACCCAGCTTCCTAGCTTAAGTACCTGCCGCAGGAAAAGAAATGCGGCTGAGCTACAAGAGCTCAGTGAACAGATATATAGATAACAGAAATGATAACAGATAGCAGTACAGAACAAATCAGGAATACAGATCATACAGATACAGAATCAAAGTGAAAGAATAGGAAAGGAAAATAAGGAAAAGAAGAGAATGAAGAAGAGATAATGAAACAAATCAGGTTTAGGGAAAACAGAAATCCATCACGAGCCCAGATAACAGATAATACCATAGCATAACCATATAACGCAACTAACCTGTGTAGAGTGGCCAACTCCCAGACAATGTGAGAGACGTGTCTCGCACACACCATCAGTCACCAGATATAATAATAAACATATAACATAAACAGATAACAGATAACAGAGTCAGAACTAGGATGCATCCATGCGCCCCCAGTGGCCAGAAACTCCTCAACACACCAGATAAAATAAAGTCAGGGACGGGATAGGTCATCACTCTCCTACCCTAGAGTCATGCCATCGGTGCATCAATGACATGGACATGAAACCCTCATGCCTAGTGATTGGCTCGGATATCAAACTGTAGGTCAGAGGTCAGAGGTCAAATGTACTAACAAAATCAGAAAGTCATGTCTTAAGGGTACATGGCAAAAAGGTTCATGTCAAAATCCAGAAATATATGTCAAAGGTTCAAATCAGAGTTTATGCAAAGGTTCAGAATAGAGAGTCATAACAGAAGGTTCAAACAAAGGTTTAAATCAAACAGATCACAACAGAGATTCACAAACAGAGGGGAACATAGCAATGGTATAGGGAATCCTAATAAGGAAAATGAAATACTGAGAGAAAAGGGAAAGAAACACCCTTAATGAAAAAGGGCAGAATATCTGTACCTTATTAGCATAGCAGACAAGCAAACAAACACAGAAATAAGATCAGGACTTCTCCTTCTATCACACCTAAGGAAGAGGAAGACAGAATTACTAAATATTTTAATCCAGATTATTACTTTTAGTTTACCTCTCCATTTTAAGTACTTTCTATTTTTAGTAACTTTCCAGATTTAGTAAGTTCCCATAATTAGCAGGTTTTCAGAATTAACAGATATTACCATTTCAGATTAGGTTGAACCCTTACTCAAAGATTATTATGGAATAACAGTATATTTTATCAAGTTACAGAAGTTTAAGGTTAATTATGACATGATCACAAAGTTTAGGGTTTTAAATGTAAATTCATCTAATTCAAAGGTCTTAAGTGAAAATACTTTAAGTTACAGAATTATATGCTCATTTTATTAGAATTACATTTTATTCTCTTAAGTTTCACAATTTACAGATTATACCCCTTTTGTTACATAATTTACAAAACCAACCTTATATTTACATATTTTACAAATTAAACCCTACAATATCCATATATACCAAACAAGCATATTATAATTCATAATTACAGAATGTATTATCAGAATTTAGTACATTACAGATTAGACCCCTCAGAATTCAGAATTTACACAATTAGTCCCTTAAGTTTACAAAACTTATATATTAAATCATAATTTCATAACAATTACATATTTAGCCCATAAATCCTAAAAATTACACATTACCCTTTTTATATCAGTATTTACTCAAAATAACCTCAAGATTCCAGAATTACACTTTTAGTCCCTCTCTTTTTATTTAATTTCAATTCGTATCCTTAATATGCCATTAATTCATTATATTGAAATATTTACACTTAGGACCCCAAAGTTATATTTTTCCCACATTCCTACAGATGTATATGACATTACAAAAATACCCCAGAAGTTTCAAAGTTGGCAAAACAGGTCCTTTTACTTTTATTTTCAATCGGATTACACTTTTTAAAAACAATCACAAACCCTACTCCAAACCAATCATTGCACCATCATTACTATAACCTTAAAACATCTTTAATGATCAGATCTTGCATCCAAAATACCTAACCCTAATAGCCACGAATTTATTTTTATTTGTTTACTTTGTTTTATTAAAATCCGGTTTTAACAATAATTCACCACGCTTAATCTAAGCTTCCAAAAATCAAACTCATATTTTTCCCAGATCATAAGACATATAAAGAACCCACGAAAATAAATAACATGCCCAGAAAAATCGTTTAGCATATATTAGATTTTTACGTATGTTTTTTACATCAAAATTACCACGACATGATCTAGGCTTCCATAATTCGTTCTAACATTTTTCCCAGATCTGATGCTTCATATTAGGTCCAAATAAAATAGTTATAACACCCAGAAGTTCGGATTACATATATTTGTGATTTACGTGTATTATATTCATATAATTTTCATACGTATAGTTTAGCTTGCATGATTCGATTTACATAATTTATATGAGTTATATAGGATGTAAAGATCACAGGAAAATTGCTATATCAGTTTTAGAACATATATTTTAGGCGCGCGAATTTTATACCTTGCGTATGGGCAAAACTCGACAAGAATGTGTACCAAGAACGAATCAACGAATCCACGAGCAAACCCT
This sequence comes from Artemisia tridentata subsp. tridentata, assembly GCA_021014915.2. NCBI lineage: Eukaryota > Viridiplantae > Streptophyta > Magnoliopsida > Asterales > Asteraceae > Artemisia > Artemisia tridentata. Next base: position 161,690,640 of record CP139501.1, on the reverse strand, counting down.
TATTTTTCCTTGCTTGCTTGCACCTCCAAGATCCCCAGAAAAATGCTTGATCACGTCCAGAAGTTGTGTGGATGTTTTGGTCGATTTTTGTTTTGTGCGTATGGTGTTTTAGCGATTAGGGTTTTTAGAAAAATAAAAAGATTTGTTTATATATTTGACAACCGACCTAGGGGAGGCAATGGGATCAGAATTTCGGTTTTAGAATCATATAATAGTTTGAATTGATTTTATTTGACATTTTCTTAATTTACTTTTGCATAATACTTAATATAAAAGATTTAATAATTATATTTACTTTAATATACATATTTCGGAATTTTTATAAATAAAGTATATGTGTATAATAATTTTTGGACATTCGAAATGATGTAACGTTGTCCCAGAAATTAGTTCGTTTCAGATATAGCTTGTTTTCAGAAGTTTTGGAATTGTTTCAGAATTTATAAGTTATTTAATTAGGTTTTATGGTTTTAGGGGTAATTTGGTCATTTTACGGGTTATCTGAATTTCAGGTATTACAACTTCTTCCCCACTAACAAAAAAAATTTCGTCCTCGAAATTTGTAGAGAGCAGAGAGAAAGAGAGCGAAAACAAACAAGACATACCAGATTAAAACGAGAAGTGCGGATAACTAGCTCGTATCGATTCCTCGGTTTCCCAGGTAGCCTCATGCTCCGGGTGATTCTTCCAAAGAATCTTTACGAACAGGATAACTTTATTCCTCATGACTCGTTCCTGACGATCCAGAACCGCTTCCGGCTCTTCAGACAAGGACATATCAGGTTGGATCTGATCAAGCGGATAAGATACTACATGCAACGGATGATAATTGTATCCCCTCAGAAGAGATACATGAAAAACGTTATGCACATGAGATAGCTGAGGAGGTAAAGCCAGACGATAAGAAACCTCCCCAATACGCTCCAGAATTTCAAACAGTCCAATAAATCGAGGACTCAACTTGCCCTTGATTCCAAAACGCTTAACACCGCGGAAAGGAGATACTTTCAGAAATACCCGATCACCTACATTGAATTGCAGATCCCGACGGTGCTTATCAGCATAACTCTTCTGACGAGCACGCGCCTCCTTCAATTTCTCCCTAGCCACAGCTACCTTTTCATTAGTGATCTCGATCATTTCAGGACCCTCAATCAGACGTTCACCTACTTCATTCCAACAAACAGGAGCCCTACATTTCCTACCATACAACATCTCGAAGGGAGCCATACGGATACTCGCATGCCAACTATTATTATAAGCAAACTCCACTAAACACAAATACTCATCCCAACTACCGGTCCATTCCAATGCACAAGCCCGTAACATATCTTCCAAAGTCTGAATGGTCCTCTCAGACTGACCATCAGTTTGGGGATGAAATGCAGTACTGAACTTGAGACGAGCGCCCCAAACTTTATGAAGTCCTTTCCAGAAACGCGAAGTGAAACGAGGATCACGATCAGAAACAATAGACGAAGGCATACCATGCAATCTAACAATTTCCTGCTGAAAAATCTCCGCCAACTGACTGACACTATAGGTCATACGGATAGGTAAGAAATGAGCGGATTTAGTTAGCCGATCAACGACCACCCAAATCGCATCATGTCTTTTACGAGTAACAGGCAGACCAGAAACAAAGTCCATGGAAATCTCATCCCATTTCCATGCAGGAATCTCCAAAGGCTGTAACAAACCACTAGCCCGTTGATGCTCAATCTTAACTTGCTGACAAGTCATACATCTAGCCACAAATAACGCCACGTCTTGCTTCATACCGTTCCACCAGAAATGCTGCTTCACATCCCGATACATCTTGGTAGAACCAGGATGAATAGAGAAAGGAGAGCTGTGAGCCTCAGTCAACACAGCCTCACGCAGATCAGAATCATTAGGCACACATAACCGATCCTCATACCAGACAACTCCATCATCATCAACTCTGAATTCAGTTTGCTTACCCTCTTCAATATTTTGAACAATACCCCAAAGCTCACCATCATCCTTCTGAGCCTCTTTAATACGCAACATCAGATTTGACTCAATCTTTAAGCTAGCCCAGTAACCAACATCACGACGAACACACAACTCAACATCCAAACGCTCCAAATCCTTGAGAACACGCGGATTAATCTCCAAACTAGCAATCATTCCAGATTTCCGACTAAGTACATCAGCAACAACATTAGCCTTACCTGGATGATACTGGATGTTCGTGTCATAATCCTTCAGAAGTTCTAACCATCTCCTCTGTCTCATATTAAGCTCCTTCTGAGTAAAGATGTATTTGAGACTCTTGTGATCAGTGAAGATATCACACGATTCGCCATACAAGTAATGTCTCCAGATTTTCAATGCAAAAACAACAGCTGCTAACTCAAGATCGTGAGTCGGATAATTTTCTTCATAGGGTTTCAATTGCCTCGAAGCATAGGCAATCACCTTGCCGTGTTGCATAAGCACACAACCCAAACCCTTCTTAGAAGCATCACTATAGATTTGGAAACCTCCAGATCCCGATGGTAAAGTCAGAATAGGTGCAGACACCAATCGCCGTTTTAACTCCACAAAACTCTGCTCACGCTCATCAGTCCATACAAACTTTTCACCCTTCCGCATCAACTGAGTCAAAGGCAAAGCTAACTTAGAAAATCCTTCAACAAAACGCCGGTAGTAGCCAGCTAATCCCAGAAAACTCCTGACTTCAGTCACAGTGGTAGGTCTCGGCCACTTGGTGATAGCCTCGACCTTAGATGGATCCATGGTGATACCATCTGCAGACACAACGTGACCAAGGAAAGCTACTTGGTTCAGCCAGAACTCACATTTAGAAAATTTCGCGAACAATTTTTGCTGCCTCAGAATGCCCAAAACAATACGCAAATGCTGCTCGTGCCCCTCAGACGATTTAGAATACACCAGAATATCATCAATGAAAACGATGACGAACTTATCAAGAAATTCATGAAAGACCCGATTCATTAAATCCATAAACACAGCAGGAGCATTTGTTAAGCCAAAAGGCATAACCAGAAACTCATAGTGCCCATAACGGGTACGGAAATCAGTCTTAGATACATCCTGCTCTTTAACCCTCAGTTGGTGATAACCAGATCGCAATTCGATTTTAGAGAACACTTTAGCTCCCTGCAGCTGATCAAACAAGTCATCAATGCGAGGAAGCGGATAACGGTTTCGGATGGTGATACGATTTAACTCACGATAATCAATGCACAACCGCATACTACCGTCCTTCTTCTTCACGAAAAGCACCGGAGCACCCCATGGCGAAACACTAGGGCGAATAAAACCACAATCCAACAACTCTTCCAATTGCTCCTTTAACTCTTTCAGTTCGACAGGTGCCATCCGGTACGGAGCCTTAGAGATAGGTTCGGCACCGGGAATCAGATCAATAGCAAATTCAACTTCTCTAGCCGGAGGAAGACAAGGAAGTTTCTCAGGAAAAACATCGGCAAAATCCCGAACAATGGGAACATCAGAAATATCAGGAGTCTCAACAGATGAATCTTTAACAGAAGCCAAATAACCTTGGCAACCATGAGATATCAAAATCCGTGCCTTCATAGCAGAGATGATTTTAACAGATTTCAGAGGGCGGAATCAATGATAAATGAATTCAGGATGGTTCAAATCTCCAAAAATCACATTCCTAGCATGACAGTCAATGGTAGCTCTATGGGAAGCCAACCAATCCATGCCCAGGATGACATCGAAATCAATCATATCCAGGGGGAGTAAGTTAGCCGGACGAATCCGGTCATCAAAGCGCAGAGGACAGTTAACATATTCATGATCGAGAAGGACACTGTGTTTCATTGGGGTGGAAATAGATAGTTGGTTTATTAATGGTGTTGGAGTCATTTTAAGTTTCTAAGCCAGTTTCATGGATATAAAAGAGTGTGTTGCGCCAGTATCAAATAATATGAATACAGTATGATCACCAATATACAGAATGCCAGTAATGGTACCTGACGCCTTAGCTGCCTGATCCCGAGTAGTCGAAAACACACGGCCTGTATTCGGAGGAGGAGGAGGAAGATACTGCATAGCTGGGGTCGGATTATGCTTAGGGCAATCCTTCACCCGATGTTCAGAAGACCCACATCGGAAACATGCACCAAAAGCCCTACAACACGGTCCGGGATGACTCTTCCCACAAGTAGTACAAATGGGAGGAGGAGTTAAAGTCTGAGAACCCGATCCAGAACCTCGAGACTGCTGCTGATAACCCTTGGAAGGCTGATCCTTCCACTGTTTCTGACTGTCACTGCGTCCATGATGATCACTCCCCTGCCTAGAAACCGACCTCGAATCCTGACCCTTCGAGTCGTGCCTCTTCTGATCATAACTCCTGCCTGGCTAACCCTGATAGTCACGTCCACGATCTGACTGACCTCGCTGTTCAAAGTTCCTACCAGAATACCCCTTGTTGTCCCGACTCTGACTCTGATGCTGAACCATGTTGCCATCACGGTTTCGCTTGTAACCAACGCCCTCATGAAAAATCTCGATGTTGCGAGCTGCATCGCAACATGCTGACGGATCCGGAAACTCATCATTAAGCATACGATCGAGCACCCACCTAATTCAGTAGCAAATTGAAAAGTGCATTAGGGTCTAATGGTACCAAACATCAACTTTATACAGGTCACTAACCTTTTGAGTCCCCATTTGAATTGCTTAGCTTGACGCCCTGCATCTCCAGCAGTGGGGCCCACAAAGCTAACCAATCTCTGAAACCGCTCCAGATATTCCCCTGCGTTCTCAGAATCTAGCTGGGAAATAGTGTTGTACTCCCGAATAAACCTCTGCTGCTCAGAGTCAGGGAAGTACCGATTATAGAATGTAGTGCGGAAATCAGCCCAAGTACAACCAAGAACATACGGATCGCCTCCTTTAGCTGCCTTGTGCGCCTTCCACCAGTTAAGTGCATCACCCTCAAGCTTAAACACAGCCAGACGAGTCTTAAACTCATCCTCACAACCTAGCACCTCAAACAGCTTCTCCATGTGGGTAATCCAGTCCTCTGCAGCATGAGGAGTAGCAGCAGAACTGAAAACAACGGCTTGGGTTTATTGAAACTCTCAAGCCACCCATTAATGGTAGTGGGTCGGCCCCCACCACCAGAAGAACTGCCAGCACCTCCAGATGAACTAGCTCCACCACTGATAAGCCGGTTGATCACCGCATCAGTGTTAAGGCCGGGTAGCAGATTGGCTATAGCATTAGCCACCATAGCCTCCAGATTGGGGATTTCAGCATCACCTCCAACTTTATACTCCTGGTGACGAGTGTTAACCATCTATAGAATTATGAAGACGATTAGTAAGATCAAGCAAAATATGACAGAGCAGAATAAGGAAAAAGAGTACGCGAAAGGAAACCTAATGTCTACCCAATCCTCACAGGTCAATGGCCTAAGCCTACGGGTTTCGGATGCCTGTATCTCTGATACCACAAATTGTAACACCCCAACCCGACAAGGGCAAAGATGTCACAAATATATGGTTTCACATCAGAACAAACATAGCATTCAATAATAAAACAGCGGAAGTCTTAACATTTAATCCAAAATAAGTCAACATGACTTATATCAAACGCAAGACAAAATAACTGAAGTACAAAATCCAATATTCAAATGCCTAAACAATGGCATATCAAAATAAATAGAAGTCCAAATGGTAAAGCTAAAATCACTAAGGTCAAAACTCCAAGTCAGATTGCTCTCATCCCAAAGCTAAAACCCAGCTTCCTAGCTTAAGTACCTGCCGCAGGAAAAGAAATGCGGCTGAGCTACAAGAGCTCAGTGAACAGATATATAGATAACAGAAATGATAACAGATAGCAGTACAGAACAAATCAGGAATACAGATCATACAGATACAGAATCAAAGTGAAAGAATAGGAAAGGAAAATAAGGAAAAGAAAAGAATGAAGAAGAGATAATGAAACAAATCAGGTTTAGGGAAAACAGAAATCCATCACGAGCCCAGATAACAGATAATACCATAGCATAACCATATAATGCAACTAACCTGTGTAGAGTGGCCAACTCCCAGACAATGTGAGAGACGTGTATCGCACACACCATCAGTCACCAGATATAATAATAAACATATAACATAAACAGATAATAGATAACAGATAACAGAGTCAGAACTAGGATGCATCCATGCGCCCCCAGTGGCCAGAAACTCCTCAACACACCAGATAAAATAAAGTCAGGGACGGGATAGGTCATCACTCTCCTACCCTAGAGTCATGCCATCGGTGCATCAATGACATGGACATGAAACCCTCATGCCTAGTGATTGGCTCGGATATCAAACTGTAGGTCAGAGTTCAGAGGTCAAATGTACTAACAAAATCAGAAAGTCATGTCTTAAGGGTACATGGCAAAAAGGTTCATGTCAAAATCGAGAAATATATGTCAAAGGTTCAAATCAGAGTTTATGCAAAGGTTCAGAATAGAGAGTCATAACAGAAGGTTCAAACAAAGGTTTAAATCAAACAGATCACAACAGAGATTCACTAACAGAGGGGAACATAGCAATGGTATAGGGAATCCTAATAAGGAAAATGAAATACTGAGAGAAAAGGGAAAGAAACACCCTTACTGAAAAAGGGCAGAATATCTGTACCTTATTAGCACAGCAGACAAGCAAACAAACACAGAAATAAGATCAGGACTTCTCCTTCTTCACACCTAAGGAAGAGGAAGACAAATTACTAAAGATTTTAATCCAGATTATTACTTTTAGTTTACCTCTCCATTTTAAGTACTTTCTATTTTTAGTAACTTTCCAGATTTAGTAAGTTCCCATAATTAGCAGGTTTTCAGAATTAACAGATATTACCATTTCAGATTAGGTTGAACCCTTACTCAAAGATTATTATGGAATAACAGTATATTTTATCAAGTTACAGAAGTTTAGGGTTAATTATGACATGATCACAAAGTTTAGGGTTTTAAATGTAAATTCATCTAATTCAAAGGTCTTAAGTGAAAATACTTTAAGTTACAGAATTATATGCTCATTTTATTCAGAATTACATTTTATTCTCTTAAGTTTCACAATTTACAGATTATACCCCTTTTGTTACATAATTTACAAAACCAACCTTATATTTACATATTTTACAAATTAAACCCTACAATATCCATATATACCAAACAAGCATATTATAATTCATAATTACAGAATGTATTATCAGAATTTAGTACATTACAGATTAGACCCCTCAGAATTCAGAATTTACACAATTAGTCCCTTAAGTTTACAAAACTTATATATTAAATCATAATTTCATAACAATTACATATTTAGCCCATAAATCCTAAAATTACACATTACCCTTTTTATATCAGTATTTACTCAAAATAACCTCAAGATTCCAGAATTACACTTTTAGTCCCTCTCTTTTTATTTAATTTCAATTCGTATCCTTAATATGCCATTAATTCATTATATTGAAATATTTACACTTAGGACCCCAAAGTTATATTTTTCCCACATTCCTACAGATGTATATGACATTAAAAAAATACCCCAGAAGTTTCAAAGTTGGCAAAACAGGTCCTTTTACTTTTATTTTCAATCGGATTACACTTTTTAAAAACAATCACAAACCCTACTCCAAACCAATCATTGTACCATCATTACTATAACCTTAAAACATCTTTAATGATCAGATCTTGCATCCAAAAGACCTAACCCTAATAGCCACGATTTTATTTTTATTTGTTTACTTTGTTTTATTAAAATCCGGTTTTAACAATAATTCACCACGCTTAATCTAAGCTTCCAAAAATCAAACTCATATTTTTCCCAGATCATAAGACATATAAAGAACCCACGAAAATAAATAACATGCCCAGAAAAATCGTTTAGCATATATTAGATTTTTACGTACGTTTTTTACATCAAAATTACCACGACATGATCTAGGCTTCCATAATTCGTTCTAACATTTTTCCCATATCTAATGCTTCATATTAGGTCCAAATAAAATAGTTATAACACCCAGAAGTTCGGATTACATATATTTGTGATTTACGTGTGTTATATTCATATAATTTTCATACGTATAGTTTAGCTTGCATGATTCGATTTACATAATTTATATGAGTTATATAGGATGTAAAGATCACTGGAAAATTTCTATATCAGTTTTAGAACGTATATTTTAGGCGCACGAATTTTATACCTTGCGTATGGGCAAAACTCGACAAGAATGTGTACCAAGAACGAATCAACGAATCCACGAGCAAACCCTTATTTTTCCTAGCTTTCTTGCACCTCCAAGATCCCCAAAAAAATTCTTGATCACGTCCAGAAGTTGTGTGGATGTTTTGGTCGATTTTTGTTTTGTGCGTATGGTGTTTTAGCGATTAGGGTTTTTAGAAAAATAAAAAGATTTGTTTATATATTTGACAACCGACCTAGGGGAGGCAATGAGATCAGAATTTCGGTTTTAGAATCATATAATAGTTTGGATTGATTTTATTTGACATTTTCTTAATTTACTTTTGCATAATACTTAATATAAAAGATTTAATAATTATATTTACTTTAATATACATATTTCGGAATTTTTATAAATAAAGTATATGTGTATAATAATTTTTGGACATTCGAAATGATGTATCGTTGTCCCAGAAATTAGTTTGTTTCAGATATAGCTCATTTTCAGAAGTTTTGGAATTGTTTCAGAATTTATAAGTTATTTAATTAGGTTTTATGGTTTCAGGGGTAATTTGGTCATTTTACGGGTTATCTGAATTTCAGGTATTACAAATAACCTTTTGTGCGGACTACATTTTTTTTACATATATATATATATGGCAACGATCACCAAGTCACCCCAACGAATTCGAACTCACCATGAATAGCTCGCTCGCGTACCGACACCGCATTAGTTATGGCTTAAGCCCGATAATTATTTTTCGGAGTCAATAATATTGTTTTATATTATTTTTATAAGAACGTTCACAAAAATTTATTTTTCGCATTGTTGCTCGAAAACGCCGAACCGGGTTACCGCGACTACATTTTAGCTCAACGGGACACGGAATACACTCAAAATAGTAACAATAATAATTTCCCTTTTTATTCCTGCACAATGCCGACCTTTTTCATGAAATGGGTCATATGACTTGCTTTCCTTTTTGTCAAATTCACAAGAGGGCATAAGAGATTGCAACTTGATGGGGACCCCTATCTATTTTTGTGTTACATACTAATACAAGACACTAAAGAAAGTCAAAGGCATCCTTATTTGTGCCTTGAAAATCAGCCGAGTACCAAGATAAGAACACACATTTTCTTTCTCAGTTGCAAACTAAAATCACCCCCTTTGGTTCCTTGTATTCTATCGAGAAAACCACAAGGTCAAACACAAATTTCACTTTGTAAGATCTCACATCAAACAAACAATTAATCTTTTCCTTCTCTTTTGCTCCTTGAACCTGTCGACACCCACACCACTTTCACACTTTCATTTTCAACTAAACTTTACAAATACAAAGCATAATCAAGGATTTGGAACAATTTTGGAATTTGTACTTGGGTTTCTTGGAAACAATTGGGTGTTCTTGGTTCCTCATGATTGACCTAAAGCATAAAACGTTGTAAGGATTCTTTAAATCTTAAGCCTTTGGTTCCTCGTTTCTTTAATTTATCATGTTGCTAATCTTGAAAATATTTAAGGTTTATGTAAATTTGTTAAGCTTTTGAAAGTTACATATGTGTTCCTTGATTTTATATGGATCGAACATACATACACAAGGGTCTAAAAGATTTGCTTTGAGGCTTGTGTGGTATAAAAAGACTTGTATTGCACTAATGAACAAAAAAAAATAAGCCTTAGCTAATTTTTAAGCAAATTCGACATGTATGAATTTTTATGAGCTTAAAATACAATTTTCGATTTTAAATAAACCAAAGAATTATAGATCTAAAGTAAAACATTAAGTTTGGCTCAAAGTAGAAAGTTGGTTTGCGTTGGGATTGAATCGTCGAGCTACTGTGTGGGTCTAGAACCAACAGTAGGTTGCGTTTAGTTTTTGCATGAATTGAGCCATCAAGTAGTAAATTCAAAATAAAATAAAATAATATTAATAACTCATTGCTAGCTCCTAATTTGTTGAAGTTAAGTTTAATTTGAATTAAGTTGTGTTTGTTTGTGTACCATGAGTGAAATGCGGCAAAGAGCCCAACTGAGTGTTTGATTGCTTATTTTAACTCCGGCTTATTTATAACTTATTTGAAATTGCTTATTTATTCGGTACTATCTCTTTGACTTATTTTGATATGAAAGTCTAATCCGCGGCCTTTTTGGCCTATCTTGATATAAATTATGTAAAAAGTCTAACCTGCGGCCCCTTTGTCTTATTTGAGACTTTTTAAATCTAACCTAATACAAATATATAAGTTTCACTTATTTTATAGACTATCGCTTATTATACCTTAATTGAGTTTAATTGACATATTTCAACTTATTGAAACTTATATAAGTTTATTAAGTGGTTTAGTTGTTATATAGTTTTAAATGGGAAATTTGCAACATATGAGATTTTCGGGAAAAACTAAAACATACGAACAGGTCACGCCCGATTTATGTTAGAAATCTATACTTTGTGAATTTTATATACATATTTTGTATTATAAAATAAATCACACTATCTCTCTTTTAACAAATTAATTATACATGCTTATATATATTTGTACACTTTTCCATGAGCCAATACTTAAAAACATTTAAAAACTATTTAAACTTAAACACTGCCACACAAGCAACAATAATACAAACACTTTAAAACTTTTGAACTTAATTAAACTTCGTTGAGTATTAAACTAGAACTGTGAACTAAACTTGGCATACTAATTTAGGTCGCGTGTCGGTGCCGCTCACTATCACTACTCGATACTTTTCACTATCATACTGCTATTTGCTGAGGTGAGTTCATAGTCCCACATTTTACTATGTTTTTAAATCCCGTAGGGAGATAAATGCTATAAATCTGAACACAAGTATTTTTCTGTATGCTTCCCTGATTGATATTGCTAAGTATTATTGCCTAAGTTACCACCCTGCCAAAAAGTCCCTTATATCATGAACCATTAATCACTTGTGAGTGAACGCGAATTTTGTGAATAGATCTATTGGAGGTTGACGACCCATTTGTACTAGCTGGATAGATAGCTATAATGCTAGCCGGATTGATAGACAAATGCACTTTATTCGAATTAAGAGTCTGGCAAAACTCCTACGACGAGGGCATTATCACCCACATCATTGCTATGATGTGGGATATTTATTTCAACTATTATTACCCCTACATGTTAAGGTTTGCGTGTCATGAGGCTTAGGGCAATATATCTATATTATACACAGCGATATCACCGCTGTGCTACTACCCATCTTATATCTATTTGTTTTATTTCAACGATATCACCGTTGTACTACTAATCAACTTGTGTTCAAACTAATTCAAACTATTACAAATTAAACACTGTGAATTCACTCAACCTTTGTGTTGACATTTTAAGCATGTTTTATCTCAGGTAACTAAGGAAATCTCAAGCACGGAGTTGGCATGGGCATTGGAAAACTACCCACCTTTATTTCAAATAATTATATCGTTCTTTTCAAACTCATTGTCACTTTTGTGAAATACTACCCCCTTTTGAAAACTATTGTGTAATCTCTGAATGTTGAGTTTTCATTGAATGATATAAATTCTACTTTTAACGATTATCTATGCTTCGACTATGATCTAATTGGTAATACCCCGTTTAGTCTTCCGCTGCTACACAAAAATTTACGGGGTGTTACAGATTGGCATCAGAGCCTAGGTTATAGAGAACCAATTGATTTTTAAAACATTGGACTATAACTGAAATTTCTAAAAGGACCATTTTTAAAACTCTACCACCCTATGCCCTCCGTGCCAACACTTACGAACTTTTGCATTGAGATTTGCTTGGCAGATTATGCATAACAAATGAATATTAACACTTTATTAACACATGCATTGAGATTTGCTTGGCAGATTATGCATAACGAATTAGTTTTATCACCTACGAATGTTATTATGACTAATGCATATTTATATTATTAATGACTTACACTTGTTATTATTGGGATATTACAGTACCATGTCTCCCCAGATCCTCGTCATCATTCTGTCTGATGTTGAGACCGAAGTGACAGCAGTACCATCAGCTACTCCACCCACTACTGTTATCATTTTGTCTGACGCTGACACCAATACCACCTTACCCGCTTCACCAGTTATCCCATCTGTTGTTCCATCTGGGAACGCATCTGGAGAGACAGAGCCCTTTGAGGAGGGTGAAGTCGCCTCGACACCGGTTATCTCACCCACTATCCCCCTTTCATCTTCTCTCGCTTTTGGTCCTTTGACTCTTGACCAGTACTATGAGTCACAGCAGTTCCTAGCCGCTGATGATTTTCCTTCACCACATCCACCCCGAGCTTTGACCCCTCACCATTCCTCTGGGACAGAGGCGGATGACGAGTCGTCTGACTCCGACTCTTCCGAATTAGCTTCACCCATACCACCCCCACCTGCACCGGTTCGCCGGCGTAGGGTAGTCAGATTTCTACAGCCTTATGAGCCCGCACCATTCGGGCAACTTTATGTGCCTTGCCAAGGGGGCCCACCTAGGAAGTACACTGCCCGGAAACGAGCACGTGCACCTTCAGCCCCATTGGTACCGCCACCAGCTATCATACCACCATCACCAGCACCAGCATCCTCATCACCATCACCTGTATCAGCATCACCTTCACCACCATCACATCATACCACCACCGAGGACCCACCCAGAAGAGCACTAAGTAGTTCTTAGACTGCACTATTATCATCAATAGCTTCTATCCAAACCAAGGGACGTATGGCCAAATTAGTGACGCTTGTAGTATCTCTTTGTTGAATAACAAATTTGAGACAAGTTATCATTTGGACATGTGGTTCGACTATGCTATGCATTGATATCGGTCTAAAGAGCCGAGATTTTCCGTCATATGTGTGGTGATTGTATCTACATGATATCATATTAAGGTGGTCATGATTTATTCTGACCGTATCATGGTTTAGCTAATCTCGTTGTATTACATATGCCTATTAATAGGAACATCCTTGCTATGTCTCACTCTTCTAAGTACTTTCCTACGAACCTTGAATTGGTGCACAATCTCATATCAACAGTCGCCCATTGCACTCCATGTTTTACCACTTATCCTATAAACTATTATTATACCATTTTACAAACTATTACCATGTAATATACCAACTTGATACCCTACCACTATCAACTTATGAGTTGTTTTGTTAGTTTCATGTAAACCACTTTGTAAACACCCTACAGACCGTTTTGCTACTATCTGGTGAAATCATTTATTATCACTTTATAAAACATTTCGCTAAAACTTTATATATTGGTTATCACTATCCCATTAGTCATTTCGTTACTCTTCTTTACCACCCAATAAACCACCACTTTGCTTCCATTTTTCGACTATTTGACTACCTTACTACCCTCTTATAAAAATAATAAACGGTGTCGCTATCGACATACAAGCTATTTTACGAATCATCCCACAGACTATTTGATATAAACACAATAAACAAAATTTGCTACCCTACTACAAATCTATAAACCAACAAATGTTTATACTAAAAAGTTGTGCAAGTTATGGGCATCCGTACTAATAAACACAAATAGACTTCGACACCATCTTATCACATGAAATCAGTCTAGTCTCGCCTCATATTCTATTCTACAAGGACCAGTTACATCATTAGCCACCATAGAAACAACCTTCCAACGAACATAGCCACAATCAACGGGATTACCTACGACCACTACCATAAGAATTTGTACGAAGCTTAACCTTATGACATCTCACTTTACTTCACATCATCCAATTTCGAAGGATCCCACTGTCAAGCAGACAACCTGTAAATTTGATAACTACCAAATGATTCATAACCCCAAGGGTGACTGAGACTTACCTCTCTGTACTCGATAACAATCATGATGATGATTACATTTAGCCCCTAAACCGAAACTATGCTTTCTGTGTTAGACACTAAGTACACTAACGGATCAACCAACTGATTTCTGGTAGCAATCAACACCATTCTTCAAGACTTTACCATTCGTGTTAAGCGCACCACCAAACTAGCCATTTGACTACTAATAGAACCAACGTCATCACTTAAGGTTGCACCATAAACCTACTAGACACCCATAAGACATCGACTTAGTGTCCACATAACTTCAGGCCTAGACATTTTTGGTCTATTTACTGAATTACCCACTTTGAGAAACTCGTCTGCATACCTTATGATAATAGGATCTTAACAATACGATGAGGACCCCTCGAGGGAAGTAAATGAAACTCTTGACTAGGGAATGTGAATACATAACGGGATGACTTATAACCTGACGAAAGTCTTAAGACTTTACAGATCAAACCAAACCACTATTTTGGGAAATTGCCAAATCTTTCACTAATTCTTTGAGAGAATTAGCTTGACTAGGACGTAAGAGTGATCCAAAACACCCCTGTTCACTAAATCAAACCTTAGAGGTAGATCAAGGATCTTTGTCCGCGATGAGGAATAACAAGATACCATGATTAACATTGTGCAGTCGATGTACAATTCACCCTATCCACATCGTATAATGAGAATTCCCTTATAAGTAATGGATAAATTGTATTGGACAATCAATATACAATCACCCTTACAACGTTTCCTCTAGGAGTTCTAGATTATGCAGCCTCAAAAATCCGTTTTGAGTTGACCTCACTCCCACGCTGAAATACCAAGCGGTCTTAACGTTCCGAACGGCCATTGATACACGACTTACACTTGTAGCCAAAGAAAATGCCCTATGACACAATATCTGACTCACTCATAAGTCATGATACATCCCAATACTGTCCTAGAAAATTAAATACCATACCTATAAACTTCACCTGATATTCATCAACCAAACACTATCAAACATGGGAAACTAGACTCTGTCCTTAAAACTTTCGAAAACATATATAAATGCCATGCTCAACTATACTTCCAACTTTGATGATTTCACTTTCAAGAATCTTTCTTTAAAAACACGTTTGTTTCAATTACATAAGTATTTCTCCGAGATGCTCATTTTGTGAGTTAAAAAGTTTTCTCTGGTCAAACCATATCAAACTTTTGCATATTAAAGTGCGACTAAGTGTTAATTTTTGTAAAGTTATTTTATCTATACCATGCTTAAAAAACCACACTACGGAATTATATACCTATTTTAGTCAAACCTTATCAAGCTTTCGTATGTTAACAAATGTCTAAACAGTGATCTATGTGAAATTGTCTTATCAAAACCGCCTTTAAAAAAAATAAATAAATAAAAATTCATTTCACTAAACTTTAAAATTTTTCAGGGTCGCATTAATTTACTCGACTATTAACCTCAAACAAAGGAATTTGTGTCTTTTGAATTATTAATTTGGTCAGATTCGTGTAAACGCATACTCAAATGAAAATTTCGAACAAAATTTTTATCAATACCTTTAAGCAAGGAAAACGCACAATACCTTACTTGCCTAGAATTGAAATTATAGATATACCATACCTTAACACTATTCCTTCGAAGTGCAACCTTCCCACTCATCCTGTAAGATAAAGATTCTCACCTGGTAGAAGCGCGTGAAATTGGATAAGCAATTACTTAAGAGACGATGTGCCCTTTCAGAGTTTTAGATAACATAATCGCTTTGACACATGCCATCACTTTCACATGGATTATAAGAGGTCACATCTGGCCATAAGACCTTTAACTTCCTTCTGTAACGAGACAAACATCCCTCGACAAAGTACCCACCTGACTTAGACCACTATGCCACGATCTCGAGTCACAATACACCATAGTTTTGCCTTAACAAGTTAAGCACCTGCCATCAAGAGCATTATCCGATGATAACTTTTGAGCGTTCCCAATCATTGGCATCCGAATTTGCCCTTAGTTTTGACTCATGGGCCATCACTCTCGACTAGCCATATATGCCTACTGACATGTTATTCCTTGTCATTCACACCAAGGGACTTTTCCATTAGATTCTCTATAGCCGCCATGAGAAAAATAGCGATATCTAGCCTCATTGTTCTAATGAAATCCACCCTTTCATGTCAACAACTACACCTACCTCCCACGAAGGATGAGTACACAAAATGGGCTCTAGGAGACACAACAATGGCATGAGCGAATGATTGAAATAGCTAGGATAACCATTCAGCATTAATCAAATCCTCCTACAACCACCAGATATCTCACTAGTAGAAGGGTTGTTTCATTTGAGGTACTTTATGGTCGGAAGTACCGACCACCCGTTGTTGGGCAGAAATTTGAGACGTTTAGATCTCATGACCTCAATTTGTTCATTAAACCACTGAGAAAATAGTACAAATCAGACAACGGTTACAAGCTTGAACTCCTTGAAGAGCCTAGTAGGGTACACAATACCTTTCACGTATCGAACCTGAAGAAGTGTTTATCGGATGAAACCCCTGTCGTTCCCTTAAAAGAAATTCGACTTAACGATAAGCTAACCTTGATGAAGAACCAATAGAAATCTTGGATGGAGATGTCAAACGATTGAAACAAAGTCGTATCCCTATTGTCAAAGTTATATGGAACTCTAAGAGAGGACCAGAGTACACATGGGAACGCGAAGATCAAATCCGTTCTAAATACCCCCACTTGTTTGATAACACAACTCCGACTACTACCACATCTTAGGATTCGGGATGAATCCAGTCCAACGGGTGGGTACTGTAATACCTCGTAAAAATCCTATGTCATTAATAATGTTAATCACCGAATAATACCAATTTATGTTAAATAACCTTTTGTGCGGACTACATTTTTTTTTACATATATATATATATATATATATATATATATATATATATATATATATATATATATAATATATATATATATATATTATATATATATGGCAACGCTCACCGAGTCACCCCAACGAATTCGAACTCACCATGAATAGCTCGCTCGCGTACCGACACCGCATTAGTTATAGCTTAAGCCCGATAATTATTTTTCAGAGTCAATAATATTGTTTTATATTATTTTTATAAGAACGTTCACAAAAATTTATTTTTCGCATTGTTGCTCGAAAACGCCGAACCGGGTTACCGCGACTACATTTTAGCTCAACGGGACACGGAATACACTCAAAATAATAACAATAATAATTTCCCTTTTTATTCCTGCACAATGCCAACCTTTTTCATGAGATGGGTCATATGACTTGCTTTCTTTTTTGTCAAATTCACAAGAGGGCATAAGAGATTGCAACTTGATGGGGACCCCTATCTATTTTTGTGTTACATACTAATACAAGACACAAAAGAAAGTCAAAGGCATCCTTATTTGTTCCTTGAAAATCAGCCGAGTACCAAGATAAGAACACACATTTTCTTTCTCAGTTGCAAACTAAAATCACCCCCTTTGGTTCCTTGTATTCTGCCGAGAAAACCACAAGGTCAAACACAAATTTCACTTTGTAAGATCTGTGAAGGATTATACAAACACTTGGGATGTGAATCTTAATAATGTGTTTGAGATATTTATGAATGAATGTGTTTTAGTATGCGGAATCTACTATAACACACTTAAAAGAAAAACAAAGGTGGTGAGTATGTAAACGTGAGTTATAATGAACACAACTTTAGTAACAAAAAACGATTCAATATTATTGATGAAATAATACGGATGATCTAACTATCACCAGGATTACAAAGTAACCTTGAATCTTTGGTTTGTTAAGGATTTGTGAATTTAGTAACTAAGTTACTAGAGAGATGTTCTGTTTTGGTTATGCTTAGGTTATCAGTTGGAAAAAGCTTACTACAAAGGTGGTGACTAAGGGATCCTTTTATAGGATAAGGACCCCTTATTACAAGTTGTCAAGTTGTGAATATAATAAGATACTTGGACTTTTCTAGCCTACAATTAAATACAACTACCAATGTAAACTACTCTGTATATTCTTCTGCACAAACATGGAAGACTGAACTACTTCTACATAACGTATTACATTGTACAAAGACTAATAATACAACAAATATCTATAAATAAATATCTATCAACTTGATCATCAACTTGGCAGGACCTTCAATAACTAGCAGTACCTTCTCACCCAGAAGGTACTGTTAGTACATCTTCAACTTCTTCAAAATCAACTAGCAGGCTCAATACATCATTCAGCAGGCTCTTTGACTTGAACATTTTATTCCCAACAATCCTCCCCTAAACTTGTTATTTTCTTTAAAATACACAAGTTTCTGATGAATAAAATACATACCTTGAGGATTTGAGGGAACTCTTCCAAAACCTTTACTCTCTGTTCTTCCTTTTTCTTTCACATTGCTCAAATATGCTCCTCAGCAAACTTTGAACAACTTCTGACTTTTCTTCATCTTTATCACATCTCAACCTCTTTGAAATCATGGTTGTAAGAACTTCATAGCTAAGTGGATACTCTTTTTCAGCCAACATAAAGAGTTCAATCCCACATTGTGTAAAAAGATGATGAATACTACTAAGGCTTAGAAATTCCCATGTTGTTGAAGGATCATGATATGGAAACTTCCAATGAACATCTTTTGGATTAGGATCATACATCCTATTGAACTCTACCCATAGTTCCTGTTCCTTAACATCAGTGCTAGAATTTGTGTCTAGCCTAATTTGAACTAGATTCCACAATTCTTCTAAGTCAGCTCTATCACATTCTCTAATCAGATTTTCAAAATTCTTGAAGATAGCAGTTTGTCCCCCAACCCTAATTATTTTCCATGACTTTCCTGATCTATCATGGTGAATTTCCCAATCAATAATAGGGTGTCTAGACCTAATTGGATCAGCATGTATAATTGTTGGCAAAGTAATTAACATTTTACTTACTTGCTCTGAATCCAATTTTGCTTCTTTCTTCTGTTGAGCATCTTTCTTTTTCATTGAAGGCTTTGCATCAGATGGGATCTTGTAGTAAAGACTCTTGTAGGCATTTAGATACAGGAAGTAGATTTCATCAGCAGATTTCTTTTTCAGTTGATATTCAGTCCAATTTGCTTGACCTCTTAGAAATCTCTTCATAAAAGTCACTTGATCTTTCTGAGATGTGCCCACCTTAAAACCTCTTTTTTGGCTTTGCTGCATCTTTTCAAAAATATCAGCCAGTGCTGCTTCTTTATACTTTTTGTTGATAAAAGATTCAAGCTCTGCTGTTTTCTCTTCAGAGTTGAGATTCTTGTCATCTACAATTATTGCTGCTTGACCTCTCACAATTGGATCATTAGCAATAATCCATTGCATCTGTGCATCAAATGTTTCCTGAGCAACTTGAGTGTCAAGAAGAGTCTGAGCAGCATCTTTTTGCTCTTGCATTTCTGCAAGCAGTCTTGAAGCTTCAAATGCTTTCTGCACTTCATCTTCATGAAGCCTTTTGGAGACTTCCTCATCTAGAGCCATCTATACTTGCTCTGTTCTCTTTAACTTTTTGGGCTTTGGTTCATCTTCAACCATAATGCTCTTGCCCTTATCTTTTGGAGTTGGTTCTTGAGATGGAGCAGTAGATTGCTCATCAGCAATAAATAACCTCCCTTGAACAAACAAATCCCCTTGAGGCTCTAAGTCCCTCTTTCTTTTGTACACATGATCAGCAGTACCTTTGTAGTCCATAGCCAAAAGCCTCTCAATCCTAGCAGGCTCTTTTGAACTAGCAGGATCTTGCTCTGCACCAGCAGGCTCTTCATCATAAACCTGAGTTCCTTCATGAAAATCAAAGTGAGCCTCCTCTTCATCTTGTGAGCTACCCATCCTCCCCTTTTTGGAAGAGAGACCCAAACCTTCAGCATCTGATCTTGAAGAACTAGATAAAACAACCTTTGAAGATCTTTTACCCTTTAGCTTCTTCACTTCATTCTCCAATTTCTTTACCCTCTTAACTAACTTGATGTTGATCTCAGAAAATTTTGTGTTCTGACTTTTAAGAGCATTCTCCAAGAGCTTTACCTTCTCTTTTAGTTCTTTCACTGTTTGAGGAGATTGGGATGGTGATATATGATGTGATGGTGTTGGTGGTGTTGCAGATGATGGTGTTGCAGATGGTACTGGTGTAGGGATTGGTGATGTAAGATGAGTTGGTGAGATGTAACCAGGTGAAGAACTTGATGATGGTGATACAGATGATGGTGTTGGTTCTTCAGCATGTTGTGGTAACATTTCATCAAAGAGTGGTATTTCTTCCCCATTGAAACCAATTCTCATGTTTGAAAATACTTTGTGAGAAAGTTTTGGTGTTTCATAAAGTGTGTGTGGGGGAAGTAACAAATGTTTTGATTTTGAGATGATGCATTGAATAAATCTTGGATACATCAAAAACTTTGTTATACTATCCACATTGTTAACCAATCCTTCAAAAATATGTTTGGAAAAATTGAATTTTCTGTTTGTTGCCAAGCAAATGAGAGCTGAAGCCATGTTGCCACTAAATTGCTCCCAAGAGGTTTTCTTTTGGCTTAAACAATGAAGGATTGTATGGATCAAAAATCTCCATTGTGGAGTAAAATGCTTTTTAAGAAAGGTGAGTTTTGTAGAATCAGCATTATACCCCATTCGTTCCAAATTTTCAAAAATTTCAGTATCAGGCAATTGAACAATACCATCTGAATCATCCAAATGAAGATGTCTTCGAATGGATGACTCAGTAAGAGTCAAGGTTTTGCCATCCACTTTGGCTTTTATTCTTTGTTCCCCATTTTTAGAAGTTTTAACTTTAGCTGTTTGCCAAAATTGTAAAATTTGAGATTCATAAATAGTGGGATTGACAAGTAAAGCAAACCTGATGTACGAATCATTTAAAAAGTCCACTATTTGATGAAAAGAGGCATTATCCTCAGACTTTTCCAAAAATGCTAACTGATTGTGACGTTTAACAAAAGTTAGAACACCCATGGTGAAAATTAATGAAAATCTTGATTAGGATGGTGGGATTTGTTGGTGGTACTGGTAGAAGATGAAAGGCGAGTGTTAATTGTGATAAGGACTGATGAAAGATGTTATGAGAGAATTACTTTTAACCGACAATAAGAAAGATTATAATAAGTAAATGAAAAGGCGGTTAAAAAGATTTTTTATATGTGAAATATAATATAATATATCATCAGTAATTTACATAACTACCCCAATGGCTAATTGTAACTACCAGGCCCAACGGCTATACTTTTTATCTAACAGGCTCAACGGTTATCTAGCAGTACCATTTTACTCTACCAGTACCAAAATTTGAACTACCAGTACCTTTGAAAGAAAATTTTACTTGGCAGTCTCTTTGAAATTTTAGCAAAAAATCCCTTATAGTTTTTAGCAAACTATCAGCTATCAACGGATTTGATTTGTCTTTACCAAAAGCCATTTGCTTATGGACTAGTCAACTATTTACTGTTAAGTATGGTTAGTTAAATACCATATAGTTTTTGGTAAACTATCAACCATCAACGGATTTTATTTGTCTTTACCAAAAGCCGTTTGCTTATGGACTAGCCAACTCTTAAGTTTGTAAAACTTGGTGAGTTGAATACCAATTCCATATTGACCTAAAGATGGTGCAGTTTCCTTGGATGGAGGAATTGTAAGAGGCAATGATGCTGTGTATCTTGGATGCTTGGTTCAACAAGTGAAATCATCTATTAGCATGCCTTTGCATTGAAACTTTCCTTAGTTTGATCTAGATAGAACTTTCTCCTTTAGGAATGCTTCATCCCTTCTGAATATTTTCAAACTCTACATCATCTTGTATGCTCTTGTCTTTTCCTTCCATATATTGGTTTTTCTTCCATTCTGGGCTATTATTTCCATATATTGATTATATCAAAGTTGCGTTTAGTTTTTGCATGAATTGAGCCATCAAGTAGTAAATTCAAAATAAAATAAAATAATATTAATAACTCATTGCTAGCTCCTAATTTGTTGAAGTTAAGTTTAATTTGAATTAGGTTGTGTTTGTTTGTGTACCATGAGTGAAATGCGGCAAAGAGCCCAACTGAGTGTTTGATTGCTTATTTTAACTCCGGCTTATTTATAACTTATTTGAAATTGCTTATTTATTCGGTACTATCTCTTTGACTTATTTTGATATGAAAGTCTAATCCGCGGCCTCTTTGGCCTATCTTGATATAAATTATGTAAAAAGTCTAACCTGCGGCCCCTTTGTCTTATTTGAGACTTTTTAAATCTAACCTAATACAAATATATAAGTTTCACTTATTTTATAGACTATCGCTTATTATACCTTAATTGAGTTTAATTGACATATTTCAACTTATTGAAACTTATATAAGTTTATTAAGTGGTTTAGTTGTTATATAGTTTTAAATGGGAAATTTGCAACATATGAGATTTTCGGGAAAAACTAAAACATACGAACAGGTCACGCCCGATTTTCGTTAGAAATCTATACTTTGTGAATTTTATATACATATTTTGTATTATAAAATAAATCACACTATCTCTCTTTTAACAAATTAATTATACATACTTATATATATTTGTACACTTTTCCATGAGCCAATACTTAAAAACATTTAAAAACTATTTAAACTTAAACACTGCCACACAAGCAACAATAATACAAACACTTTAAAACTTTTGAACTTAATTAAACTTCGTTGAGTATTAAACTAGAACTGTGAACTAAACTTGGCATACTAATTTAGGTCGCGTGTCGGTGCCGCTCACTATCACTACTCGATACTTTTCACTATCATACTGCTATTTGCTGAGGTGAGTTCATAGTCCCACATTTTACTATGTTTTTAAATC
Organism: Artemisia tridentata subsp. tridentata; assembly: GCA_021014915.2. Lineage (NCBI taxonomy): Eukaryota > Viridiplantae > Streptophyta > Magnoliopsida > Asterales > Asteraceae > Artemisia > Artemisia tridentata. The sequence continues at coordinate 161,667,679 of CP139501.1, read as the reverse complement.
CCGTGGGGAGATACATGCTATAAATCTGAACACAAGTATTTTTCTGTATACTTCCCTGATTGATATTGCTAAGTATTATTGCCTAAGTTACCACCCTGCCAAAAAGTCCCTTATATCATGAACCATTAATCACTTGTGAGTGAACGCGAATTTTGTGAATAGATCTATTGGAGGTTGACGACCCATTTGTACTAGCTGGATAGATAGCTATAATGCTAGCCGGATTGATAGACAAATGCACTTTATTCGAATTAAGAGTCTGGCAAAACTCCTACGACGAGGGCATTATCACCCACATCATTGCTATGATGTGGGATATTTATTTCAACTATTATTACCCCTACATGTTAAGGTTTGCGTGTCATGAGGCTTAGGGCAATATATCTATATTATACACAGCGATATCACCGCTGTGCTACTACCCATCTTATATCTATTTGTTTTATTTCAACGATATCACCGTTGTACTACTAATCAACTTGTGTTCAAACTAATTCAAACTATTACAAATTAAACACTGTGAATTCACTCAACCTTTGTGTTGACATTTTAAGCATGTTTTATCTCAGGTAACTAAGGAAATCTCAAGCACGGAGTTGGCATGGGCATTGGAAAACTACCCACCTTTATTTTAAATAATTATATCATTCTTTTCAAACTCATCATCACTTTTGTGAAATACTACCCCCTTTTGAAAACTATTGTGTAATCTCTGAATGTTGAGTTTTCATTGAATGATATAAATTCTACTTTTAACGATTATCTATGCTTCGACTGTGATCTAATTGGTAATACCCCGTTTAGTCTTTCGCTGCTACACAAAAATTTACGGGGTGTTACAGTTTTTGTGCAAAAATGTAACAACCCGTAATTTTTTTTGGACTATTATTTTAATCGTTCATATAGTTATTTTGACAAATATTACAAATTAAATATCTTCTGACATTTACTAATTTAAAAACGAGAGGTTATCTCACGTTTCCTGAAAAACAACACCACACGCGTACCGACACCACACCAGTAAAGGTCTGCTTCATAAATTCAAGTCAAAGTCGATAAAAATTTACTCTGTGTCAATTAATAAAAACGACTCCTGAATTATATCTTTCGTGATCACGACGACCCAAAAATCTCAAGTTACACCTCAGCTCAGCTCAACGGAACATGGTGTACACCAACTACACCCTATTATAATAAAACTAACACATATATTATTCCTATCCCCTAGTATACACGCCTCTCATCTTCTCTCTCCTTCCCCACCCCCCATCTGCTCCTCTGCTCCCCAAATCGTCATCCTCCTGACTTCTTCTCAGATCGAAAGCCAACAAGAGAAGGACGCCACAAACAAGACAAGTCTAGGTTTATCTCTTTCCTTGTGTCCAAGAGAAGGACGACTGCCATCTCTGTCGAGTCCAAAAGGTCAACACATTGAGCCAAAGAGATGACGAGGACGAGGACCATGGCTTCCTTATTTGGCCACAGGAGCGTCTGATCTTTAGGAAAGGAGAATCAAACAACCCTTGTCTAAGTTCTATAAACCTCATTCGAATCCCAGCAACTCTCCTGACATCCCAAATAATTAACATCAAAGTACGACTTGGTGGTTCCTGTGGATTCAGTTTGGTCGATTTGCTGTTTTGCTTGTTTTCATTTCCGGTCGACTTGCGATAAGGTTTCACTTGACTTCTTTTCTTCTTGTATATTATTGTTGTGATTATTGTAAAGGATTGGTGGTTTGGTTTTAATAATAAAATTGGTAATGGTTAATGTTTACACCGATCGATTAATTCATGTCCTATAAATGGTTTTGTTGTTTTTTTTAAGCTTTGATTGTTGTTGTTGTCAATGTGTGGAACAATCTAAAATACATTACGAAAATTGGTATTGGCTTAACTGGAAATTATGCTTGTTAATTTTGGCTTATTCTTTTGTTAGTCGTGGTCTTATTCGGCTAAGAGGAAACCCACATCGAAGAGTGTTGGCTTACCTGTTTTGTGCGTACCGTACTGTTACAAACCCGTAAGGGTATGAGTAGTATCGAGCCTCCACTCGAGTCGGGTTGTACCCGATGGTCAATACTGGTCTCGTGTGTCCCGGTCCATTCGGAGTCAATGTTAACCCACTTAGTTGTCGATTGTACTCGAATTATAGGGATATAAATACTGGCGTTCTGACTCTTTCTTAAGTTGTAATAGTTATTTGTGGGTTCATTTCGATATAATATGGGTTAAGACAGTCGGTGTAAATCACCCCTTTGGGTGTTCACTGTTCGGCAAAAAGGTCCCCAAAGGGGGCTCCTACTAAGTACCTTATCTACTCGACTAACAGAGTCTCGTCCATAAAAATCACTACACGTCATATTTATCTCGAGTCTTGGAGCCATTGTGGCTTGCGGAAAAACTAGTTTTAAACTCCTTTGGTGTATTGAAAAATTGTTGCGACTAATCCTTGTTAATACTAACATTGGAACATATATCCTTTTTGAAAACAGTCGTTGCCTCTTTCAGTTTGATTTGCGTTAACAGACATCACCTCACAACTCAATTGGGTTGTTGGTGGACTTCGTCTGGTTTGGGTCTTTGGTTGGGCCACAGCCCACTAAATAACCTACAATATTTCAGCCTTTTCCTTACAAGGCAGCCCAAACCCAATGTTGCAAGTATAAAATCTGTTAATTATTTACAGCCCACTCTCGACACGAAATCGTGTTACTCACTAGTTTCATATATAAACCGTCGTCACCACTCGTCAAACTAATGAAACATGACAATCTTATATTTTAAACTCCACGAACTATTCAAAATAACTACACTATTAAAAATACTTGCTACACATGTTTAGACAACGCTACGTTATATACATAAACTCGACATAAAAAAACTTTATATAAACAATTAAATTGTTTCCGCTACTCAAATGACTAGAGAGACTATATATATCTTGCAACCATAAAATAGCCGCGTGAGAACTTCAGCCCGTTCATTAACTCGAGTATATATTTGAAAAGTGTTAGGTTCTATCAACACCCATAATAAAGCTATAGACTATGAGATGATTTTTATGTAAATCTTATAACTTATTAACGCAAGGATTAATTATTTTCTATAATAATAGACACCTATATATATATATATATATATATATATATATATATATATAATATATATATATATATATATATATATATATATATATATATATATATATATATATATATATATATATATATATATATGTACACACACACATACCATTTTCCTTATTTTCTCATACTTACACACAAACTTTGTAATATACATATCCACTCGACTATAACGTCTTCCATCATACCATCCACGTCTTAATCGTTCCGTTCCAAGCCTTTCAGTTACCGCCAAACTAAAGATTATTTGTCTTAGCATTCCGTAAGCACTTCCAAGAGCCAATACCGTCAAATGATTTAGAAAATAATTTTAAACTTAAATGCTGCCACACCAGCAACAATAACATAAACTCACTAAAACTTTTGAACTTAAGTCTTAAACATAATCTGTGAACTAAAACGAACCTTACTAATCTAGGTCGCGTGTTGGTGCTGAACTTTTATCTGAGCTATTGCTTTATCTGACTGCTTTATGCCGAGGTGAGTATTCAGAACCCCTTTTTACCGTCTTATTGTTTGGGGTGGAATGCATGACTTAAATTTTATTTGAACTTATGACATATGTTTTGACTGAGCTATTTGAAACTCGACTTTGACCTTTAAAATATTGTTTGAGCTTATGACTTGTTTTAAACTGTTGACGTGCCGTACGCACTTAGATTTTAGTCTCCCCTGTTCGGAGCTGGCTTGATTTAATTAGTATATAATAGTTGGTATGATGTACCGTTCGTACATTCGCATTGTTAGTCCCCGATTGGTTTGCCGTTCGCACTCCAATTTTGACGTACCGTTCGTACGGCTCCCTTGTGCGGAGCAGTAGGTAGTATGGATAGCGCTATTAGAGGTCGGCCAGCCTCTCATTCCCCTGTCTACGGAATGCATATTATTTATTTTAGGGGCTTTGCCGCATACATTATTATATACTTAGTCCTTTATTGTGAACCTAATGAGCATGTGTGTTTGACTATAATTATTGTGAAACCATAGGTTACAAGTCTTGTATGGGCAGGACTTGTAACTGAATGGTTTGACACTACCTCTACTATTTAGACCATTTTCAAAAACTTTGGACTTCTTTTGAACAAAACCTGTATACTCACCAACTATTTTCATAGTTGACCCGTTTTTCTCATGCATTTCAGGTGATCGCCAGTAAGTTTATTTTATGAAGACATTAGCACTAAGGAGTCTCCATCTATCATGTCTAGTTGGATGAAATAAAAATGTTGTCTTTTGGAAACAAACTTTTATGTATCAAATGCCGTCGATGGCTAAAACAATGTTGTATTACTGTACTGTTTCTTGAAATTTAAATTATGGTATTGTACTATATCACTCTGCGCTGTATATTGATTTCGTAGCACCCCAGGACCCGAACGCTTCCGCAATGCCGCATTTTTGGGGGTGTTACAGATTGGTATCAGAGCCAGGTTGTTATAGAGAATGCCGATTTTTCTAAAATAAAAATCGCAACTATAACCAGAATAAAGTTTTCTTAAAACACCGAACATCATACGAGTTGACTAGTCCGAGCATTGCATCATTACTCCTCAATTATGCATAGCCTGATCACCTATGCCTAATTCGGGAAAAATCATGCAATGATGGGAGTAGTAGTCTCGGATCATGTTTGGTTGTGTCCTAAGAGTCTGGTCACCTGAAACTGCATTAGTCGTGTGTATATGCATGTCATGTTCGAGCAACCCCGTTTATATTGCTATACTTTATATAGATATATTTATATATATCTGCCTCTTTCTTGCTACATTACGACCTAATAGATTAAGCACGTCTTTGCTTCCGTCGTATCACAATCACTACGTCTCCAAACTGCTGTTGTCCCGTAACACCATCCGCCATCGTCCACGTATAACGCTGTGTTTTTGGCTTATTGTAGAAACATGGTCAACACTCGTTCAGGAAGCATCAACAATGAAACCCCAAGAGACAGTGCTGCTGGATTGGCAGATCTCCTCACCCAGATTGTTGCACACATCAATGCAGGACGAACTACTGAAGGAGCTGGTACCTCGACCAACGGCCATGGATGCAGCTACAAGACTTTTATGGCATGCAAACCGAAGGAATTTTTTGGCACCGAGGGTGCCATTGGCCTGCTATCATGGTTCGAGAATGTCGAAGCCAAACTCAGCATCACTAAATGTGCTGAGGGAGATAAGGTTGAATTCTCATCCGGTCTACTCCAAGGTCGAGCATTGACTTGGTGGAATAACCAACTACAAACCAGAGGGAGAGAAGCTGCAAATGGATTGTCTTGGGCGGAATTCAAGAAATTGCTAACTGAGGAGTACTGCAGAAAAGACGAGGTGCAAAAATTGGAAGCAGAATTTTGGAACCATGTGATGGTGGGAGTAGAAGTTGACAAGTACACGGCCCGTTTCCATGAGCTGACAAGAATGGTCCCTCACATGGTCTCCACTGTGGAGAAGCTGATTGATCGGTATATCTGGGGTTTGATCCCTGAAATCAGGAGAGATGTCACTTCATCCAAACCAACCACACTTCAGGAAGCTGTAGGCATGGCATACAGCTTGACAAATGATGTGATCAGATCCGGTGGGATTGTAAAAGGAAACGACAATGGACAAAAGCGACGGGAGGATCAACAGGGAAGCCGAGACCAGGACCAGCAGGATAAGCGACAACGAGTAACCAGGAATTATGGAGCAACAACTCAGGAGCGCAAAGGGTATGTAGGACCACACCCTAAGTGCACACGATGTAACCTCCATCACTCAGGAGACTGCCCAAGGTGCCACGAATGTCGACAGACGGGCCATCTTAGTCGGAATTGCCGAAACAAAAATGGAGACCAAGGACAAAAGCGGACATGCTACGAGTGTGGGAGTCCGGATCACCTCCGGAATGTGTGTCCCAAGTTGAATAGGGCACAGAGGCCAGTGCGGGAGAATCTAACTCTCGCTGCAGCGATTGGTGAAGATGACCCAAACCGTGGAGGCAATGTCAGCCCAGCTCGGGGTCGAGTATACTTTCTAGGCAACAAGGAAGCTCGCTAGGACCCAGCCATCATGATGGGTAAATACTTTTGAACAGCCACTTTATTTCCGTATTATTTTGGTACTAATGTAGGATGTACTTATGTTCCCTACGACAATGACTAATGTGAGACCTAACGTCATAAGCCTTGACTTAACTTCTAGTCTTCTTGCTAACCTAAATTATCACTATTCGTTGAATTGATTTGGCCTAGACGATTCCAAACTTGAGCCAAACCTTCAAGATACCTTCAACTAAGATGTTAAAATCTTCCCATTCCAACAACCTGATTCCAGCTTGATCTAGTGACAGTTCTTGTTTGATGAGTTGCGAAAATCAAGGTAGAATCAAGTTGTTACCATCCAACGCAAACTCACGACATTTCCCGGTTAGGGAGTTGTGAAATGGTCACTTGAGGGCTAAGCTCGAGAATGGGAAAGTTGACCGTCAAATCTAACCACGATGACGAATGTCAGTAGAGTGGACGAACTAAATCTCGAGGACGAGATTTCTTTTAAGGCTGGTAGACTGTAACAACCCGTAATTTTTTTTGGACTATTATTTTAATCGTTCATATAGTTATTTTGACAAATATTACAAATTAAATATCTTCTGACATTTACTAATTTAAAAACGAGAGGTTATCTCACGTTTCCTGAAAAACAACACCACACGCGTACCGACACCACACCAGTAAAGGTCTGCTTCATAAATTCAAGTCAAAGTCGATAAAAATTTACTCTGTGTCAATTAATAAAAACGACTCCTGAATTATATCTTTCGTGATCACGACGACCCAAAAATCTCAAGTTACACCTCAGCTCAGCTCAACGGAACATGGTGTACACCAACTACACCCTATTATAATAAAACTAACACATATATTATTCCTATCCCCTAGTATACACGCCTCTCATCTTCTCTCTCCTTCCCCACCCCCCATCTGCTCCTCTGCTCCCCAAATCGTCATCCTCCTGACTTCTTCTCAGATCGAAAGCCAACAAGAGAAGGACGCCACAAACAAGACAAGTCTAGGTTTATCTCTTTCCTTGTGTCCAAGAGAAGGACGACTGCCATCTCTGTCGAGTCCAAAAGGTCAACACATTGAGCCAAAGAGATGACGAGGACGAGGACCATGGCTTCCTTATTTGGCCACAGGAGCGTCTGATCTTCAGGAAAGGAGAATCAAACAACCCTTGTCTAAGTTCTATAAACCTCATTCGAATCCCAGCAACTCTCCTGACATCCCAAATAATTAACATCAAAGTACGACTTGGTGGTTCCTGTGGATTCAGTTTGGTCGATTTGCTGTTTTGCTTGTTTTCATTTCCGGTCGACTTGCGATAAGGTTTCACTTGACTTCTTTTCTTCTTGTATATTATTGTTGTGATTATTGTAAAGGATTGGTGGTTTGGTTTTAATAATAAAATTGGTAATGGTTAATGTTTACACCGATCGATTAATTCATGTCCTATAAATGGTTTTGTTGTTTTTTTTAAGCTTTGATTGTTGTTGTTGTCAATGTGTGGAACAATCTAAAATACATTACGAAAATTGGTATTGGCTTAACTGGAAATTATGCTTGTTAATTTTGGCTTATTCTTTTGTTAGTCGTGGTCTTATTCGGCTGAGAGGAAACCCACATCGAAGAGTGTTGGCTTACCTGTTTTGTGCGTACCGTACTGTTACAAACCCGTAAGGGTATGAGTAGTATCGAGCCTCCACTCGAGTCGGGTTGTACCCGATGGTCAATACTGGTCTCGTGTGTCCCGGTCCATTCGGAGTCAATGTTAACCCACTTAGTTGTCGATTGTACTCGAATTATAGGGATATAAATACTGGCGTTCTGACTCTTTCTTAAGTTGTAATAGTTATTTGTGGGTTCATTTCGATATAATATGGGTTAAGACAGTCGGTGTAAATCACCCCTTTGGGTGTTCACTGTTCGGCAAAAAGGTCCCCAAAGGGGGCTCCTACTAAGTACCTTATCTACTCGACTAACAGAGTCTCGTCCATAAAAATCACTACACGTCATATTTATCTCGAGTCTTGGAGCCATTGTGGCTTGCGGAAAAACTAGTTTTAAACTCCTTTGGTGTATTGAAAAATTGTTGCGACTAATCCTTGTTAATACTAACATTGGAACATATATCCTTTTTGAAAACAGTCGTTGCCTCTTTCAGTTTGATTTGCGTTAACAGACATCACCTCACAACTCAATTGGGTTGTTGGTGGACTTCGTCTGGTTTGGGTCTTTGGTTGGGCCACAGCCCACTAAATAACCTACAATATTTCAGCCTTTTCCTTACAAGGCAGCCCAAACCCAATGTTGCAAGTATAAAATCTGTTAATTATTTACAGCCCACTCTCGACACGAAATCGTGTTACTCACTAGTTTCATATATAAACCGTCGTCACCACTCGTCAAACTAATGAAACATGACAATCTTATATTTTAAACTCCACGAACTATTCAAAATAACTACACTATTAAAAATACTTGCTACACATGTTTAGACAACGCTACGTTATATACATAAACTCGACATAAAAAAACTTTATATAAACAATTAAATTGTTTCCGCTACTCAAATGACTAGAGAGACTATATATATCTTGCAACCATAAAATAGCCGCGTGAGAACTTCAGCCCGTTCATTAACTCGAGTATATATTTGAAAAGTGTTAGGTTCTATCAACACCCATAATAAAGCTATAGACTATGAGATGATTTTTATGTAAATCTTATAACTTATTAACGCAAGGATTAATTATTTTCTATAATAATAGACACCTATATATATATATATATATCTATATGTACACACACACATACCATTTTCCTTATTTTCTCATACTTACACACAAACTTTGTAATATACATATCCACTCGACTATAACGTCTTCCATCATACCATCCACGTCTTAATCGTTCCGTTCCAAGCCTTTCAGTTACCGCCAAACTAAAGATTATTTGTCTTAGCATTCCGTAAGCACTTCCAAGAGCCAATACCGTCAAATGATTTAGAAAATAATTTTAAACTTAAATGCTGCCACACCAGCAACAATAACATAAACTCACTAAAACTTTTGAACTTAAGTCTTAAACATAATCTGTGAACTAAAACGAACCTTACTAATCTAGGTCGCGTGTTGGTGCTGAACTTTTATCTGAGCTATTGCTTTATCTGACTGCTTTATGCCGAGGTGAGTATTCAGAACCCCTTTTTACCGTCTTATTGTTTGGGGTGGAATGCATGACTTAAATTTTATTTGAACTTATGACATATGTTTTGACTGAGCTATTTGAAACTCGACTTTGACCTTTAAAATATTGTTTGAGCTTATGACTTGTTTTAAACTGTTGACGTGCCGTACGCACTTAGATTTTAGTCTCCCCTGTTCGGAGCTGGCTTGATTTAATTAGTATATAATAGTTGGTATGATGTACCGTTCGTACATTCGCATTGTTAGTCCCCGATTGGTTTGCCGTTCGCACTCCAATTTTGACGTACCGTTCGTACGGCTCCCTTGTGCGGAGCAGTAGGTAGTATGGATAGCGCTATTAGAGGTCGGCCAGCCTCTCATTCCCCTGTCTACGGAATGCATATTATTTATTTTAGGGGCTTTGCCGCATACATTATTATATACTTAGTCCTTTATTGTGAACCTAATGAGCATGTGTGTTTGACTATAATTATTGTGAAACCATAGGTTACAAGTCTTGTATGGGCAGGACTTGTAACTGAATGGTTTGACACTACCTCTACTATTTAGACCATTTTCAAAAACTTTGGACTTCTTTTGAACAAAACCTGTATACTCACCAACTATTTTCATAGTTGACCCGTTTTTCTCATGCATTTCAGGTGATCGCCAGTAAGTTTATTTTATGAAGACATTAGCACTAAGGAGTCTCCATCTATCATGTCTAGTTGGATGAAATAAAAATGTTGTCTTTTGGAAACAAACTTTTATGTATCAAATGCCGTCGATGGCTAAAACAATGTTGTATTACTGTACTGTTTCTTGAAATTTAAATTATGGTATTGTACTATATCACTCTGCGCTGTATATTGATTTCGTAGCACCCCAGGACCCGAACACTTCCGCAATGCCGCATTTTTGGGGGTGTTACAAAAAAGGTGAGGAAAAAGTCCAGGAGTAGTCCAGTATTTATAGGCAAAGCTGGGGAGCTGAGGAGCGTGGCCGGTCCCCTTAATTATTAAGGGGGCCGGTCCCCTTAATTATTAAGGGGGCCACCTTGTTAATTAAGGGGGCCGCCCAATGTTTCTGTTGCCCAGCTTTGTCTTTTTTTTAGGAAAGTTTTTCTGAAACATTTTTGCCATTGTTGGTTGAAAATTTGAATTCATATATTTATAATAGATTAAACATATTTGTTTAATACCAAAAATGATTTTCTAAAGGATATAAAATGTTTGTAACATTTTATAAAAAATCTAGTGATTAAGAAAATGTTCCTTTGATCATAGAATGCATTAGGCATTTTGTTTATTCATACCTTAAGTGATTAAGTTGTTAAAGTAGATATTTACAACTAAATACTTGTTTACGTCATAATCTTTCGTTTAATGATTTTGCATTTTGTGATTATCAAAACGTAGAGATATCGAAAAATATTAATAACGTGTTTAAGCATTATTTATATCAACAAAATAGATACAGATAAGAGGCCTGACCGATAGTAGGAAAACTTGTCAAACGTTTAATTACTTAGCTGTATAAGATGAGTGCTAAAATCTATTCTCTCTCAGTGGAATCTTAGTACATGTGTATAAACACTTAATGATTACTAGGTTTATGTATTATTTATCCCTTTTACAGGCTTACATTAACTATGAAAACGATGTTAATGAATTAATTGCGCGAGCCTATGTCGACAAGGCACGATAAACTCAATATGTAATCAAAGCACATGCATTAAGAAACCAAATAAACATCAAATACTCTATATAAAAAATGACCTGAAATTACGAGTTGTCACATGTCTTGTGCTGCCAATTCGTCTGGTTTTCTCCCTTGTTATGTGTATTTTTTTTTTGAATGGCTGTCGAATGGGGTATTTATACTTTCTGTCAGCAGGATCGATACAGCGTATCTAGGTAACTTCGCGTGGGGTCCAAGATTATTATATTCTTGAATATTCGTACAACGTCATAAGATACGCCATACCTTTAATCTTCGTACGGCGCATTGTCCTTCAGAATCTTGGATTATCTGGTGAATTCTTGAGATTAATACGCCACATATCTGGAATGTAATACAGCGTATCTGGAGTAAAACAAGTCAGATCTTCTCATTGACCAAGGTTTCATATACGACGTATAGGATAATTCCATACGGCATATGCTTCAAAGTCAGGCAATGGTCTTCATAATCGTCTAAATCTTTATGTACGGCGTATCTGTCTAGAATGATACGGCGCATCTTCCTTCAGTTCAATAGACTTTTCCAACTTGATCCATTTTGCTCCAATTTACATCCAAAATAGCTAACTTTCACCAAATGCTTGTTTATAACTGAGAATTACAAAAGTAAGCGATTAAGTATCAATTCTCATATAAAATAATATAAAACAAGCGAATAACATAGGATAAATGATGCCAATAAAATGTAGTTATTTGATATCATCAATGAGTGTTATGGAAAACTTTTCCATGTGGTTTGAGGATTTAGTGAAGAGAGACTTTTGAGAGTTGTGATTTGGATTAAAAAAAACTTGTGTGGATATGACTCTTTTGAAGAAAATAAATGTATGAAAGCGTTTTGAAGGACAAATCATGTAGATACAAGCATATCAAATAAGTGTGTACCATATAAATCAACATTTTTCAATTGCAGACAAATAACACCTAAAAAGAAAAGAAAAAAATAAGCATACATTTGCCATATTATCTTGGAGGGTGTAAGCACTCCTAGATGAGTAATACTTTATGAGCTTTTAAAGAGCTTCGCAGCATGAAGATTTCTAAAAGGAGGTATGTTAGAAACATTTAAATGTTATACCAACTTTATCAATATCCAAGTATAGAAAGTTTTATTAGTTTCGTAAAAATGAGTTAGATGTCAATTTTACAGAAGATTTTCCTTCGCTGTAGTTTTCAAAACATACACGGATCGTATCTAGTTTTTAAAGTACAATATATTCTAAGAAAATTGGTAACGAAGCTCTGATGCCAATTGTACAAAACTAGAATGGGGGGTTGAATAGTTTAACCAATTAAAACTTCTTTTTAAAACTTTTAGATCAACTTATGTCAATCTAGTTTTGGCGTGTTGGATATTGATAGTAAGAAAAACATATAAAGTAAACTACTAGATAGAGTTAGAGACACACAACCACAACACGAGTATTTATAGTGGTTCGGCTACAAGGACACCTTCCTTGCCTTACTTCACTCCCCTAGTACCCAACTCGAGAGTTCCGTAAACACTACACAAGACAAAATCCTTTCACCGACGGAGAAGCCTTCACAACGTCGCTTACACTTTATCCGGTACAAAGCTAAATACCGAGCTCTTCCATGAGGTAAATCCAAACCTTCGTCGCCTACACTTTATCCGGTATAAGGCTAGATATCGGGTTCCATTACAAAGGAGGAACCACTACCCGATCAATACAACATAACTAAAAGGATCCAACGTTCTTTTTACACCTAACGACTCAACACATCTACAACACCCTTGAGGAGAAGAAAGAACAACAAGATGCACTTCTGTGATCTTGAGGAGAAGAAGAATCCTAGCAACTCATATCACGAGCTTGCAAGTCTTCGAGAGGTTGTGATCTCGCCTTTAGAAGGAACCTAGAGAATCACAAAGAAATACTACAGAGAAAGATCCTTTGATCTGAGGTTAGAGAGTTTAGAACATAGAGAGAATATATGTCTAAAAGGGGTAAGGAGTAAGAGAGAAATGGCTCACTATTTATAGGCAAACTGAGCACTGTTCACCCGGTTCCGGCGGATCCCTTCCCAAAGGGATTCGGCTAGTGTAAACCTAGGGATCCAGGTATCTGGTATCATCAGTTCGGATTTTAGGTTACAATTCCGGGTTTTGGGTTTTGGGTTATGATCCATGGTTCATGTGATGTCAAAGACATCTTGGGTCATGGGTTATGGACTTTGGGTTATGCGTTATGAGTTTTACCCATTTAGGTTTCATGCATGATGTTATTCAATGGGTCATGGGTTATGGATCAAGCTCCATGGGTTATGTGTTATGGACTTGGTTTTGGGTTATGGATAGTCCAAGTCTTTCCTAGTTTATTTTCACAAGTTACATGTATTTTATAAAATATAAGTAACTAAGTTACTTAAGTCTTTTTATAAAATTGTTTTGGCTTTATACATGTTTAAGGTTTATTTGTTTAGTGAAATGAGTTAGTAAACTTTTGGCTCAAAGCATTACGTATTTTATTTATCTCGTTAAAATGATTTTACATTTGTTATCGACAAAACATTAGAAGATCGTAAAATATAAATAAACGTTTTTAAGGTTTATTTGTATTAACAATATGTTTGTATAAAGTGATATATTTTTATGTGTTTGATTTGGTGGTGGTAAGATGGTGTGTTGAAAAACTGATTTGCACTGAGGTAGAGGTGTTGGTCGGGTGACCATCTCGCCTAAAGAAAAGAGTAAATTAGATGTAAGACCATCCGTAAAGGATGGTCAAACTCTCAATCAGTCGCCATCCCAGACGCATCCCCCCTTACGCTGGTCCCCTCGAACACATCCCCCATGGGAAAAATGAAGGACTTGCAGCTTGGTCGATCGAGTTGTTTGTGAGTGTTTGTTTATTAAATTGTTTTTATAGGGTATATTTGTATTTAAGTGAGATGTATTTTTTTAATGATCACGATTGTCTAATTACACTAAATTGGTCATGCAAAAAATCTTAAAAAGATAAAGCTTGGTTATCGCTAAATTGACAGTAATAACCGCGATTATATGCGGTTACTATTCCATCCGGCCAAACGTATTAGAAAAAAGGTAAAAGGTAAAAATGTTAAAGATAGGTCAATGTCAAAGGGGGCATAGATTGGTCCTACTGCTAAGTCTGAAGCCACCAGATTTGTCAGCATCAGAAAAACCCCCCCGTGCGTTACCCTATTTACTGTCCTTACCCCAAATTTATTTATAGTATATTTAATGGGACGAGTTATTTCCACCGGGTGAGTTTATCCACACCTTTTTATAAGGAAAGTATTTAATTATTTGATGCATCGCTATTTTGTACATTGTGTATCGCGAGTAGTACAGTTTGACCAAACCCTCTCTGATATGACAACATAAGGAGAGTATGCATAATACATGGGTGATGTTATCCTAACACCCCCTATAATGATTTAATGCTGCCACCACTTGTACTGTCGGCTTTACGAATTGTACAATTTGACCAAAATAAGGGGGCCTCACATGGTAGAGGGTGGACCCCTAACACAACCCATAATACATCTCTTCCACCCTCAAAACAAAGCAAACCCTCCCTAGTAAGGGATGGTGTACTTTGTGTATTTTTTTTTTTTTTTTTTTTTTTTTTTTTTTTTTTTTTTTTTTTTTTTTTTTTTTTTTTTTTTTTTATATAAGTATTACTCCCTCCGTCATTTTTTGTAGTATTTATTTGTTATGTTTTTTGTATTCGTATAATATGTTTCTATTTAATAAAACAACAACAAAAATAGCACGTTAAACAATAAACAACTACAACAACAACTGTTATTATTCAATTAAACAACAACATTAACACATTATTTAAAAACAACAATACCTACTACATATGAAAATTATTTATGTCATTTAAAAGCTCATGGAGCATTACAACTTTTACAAAAAAATAACTATACTAAATATAATTACTAACGACTATTTTTTTTACAAAAAAATTACAACTTTAATTACAACTTTTACTTTCATTTGGAAAAAAAAAAAAAAAAAAAAAAAAAAAAAAAAAACTTTTTATAATAAAATTTTACTACTTTTATTATTTTTAACAAAATAATTTTTTTTTTTTTAATTTTACAACTTTTATTTTTTTAACAAAATACTTTTTTACAACTTTTATTATTTTTTTAACCTTTACAATTTTTTATCACACTTACAATTTATAACTTTGAAATTAAAAAAAAATAAATAATAATTTATAAAAAACCGGATACTGGATACCATCTCTCTCTCTCTCTCTCTCTCTCTCTCTCTCTCTCTCTCTCTCTCTCTCTCTCTCTGATCTAAAAACTTCTTTTAGATCTAAAAATACTCGTTCTAGATTTTAAACGAGTGGTTGTAGATGATGGTGATGGGTTGTTATTGTTTCCGTGGTGGTTTTAAAGACATGGTGGAAAAAGACATAGATCTAAACCGTGGTGGTTGTAGATGATGGTGATGGTGAAAAACAAGTATAGATCGAGTTTTGTATTTTTTGTTTAGATCTAGTTTTTTTATTTTTTTTTTAGATCGAGTATAGATCGAGTATTTTTTGTTTACAACGATGGTAAAACTTTAGATCTTTTTTTTTTTACAACTTTAGATCTAAAAACATTTATTTTAGATCTGTGATGGTTTGGTTGCCGCTATAACTGTGATGGTTTGGTTTATGACTTGTTTCTAGATTTTAAACGCTGTACTGTCTACTAACATCATCCCTAACGTTACAATCTAAGTCAAGTTGATTGGTCAGATTTTTGGCCAGAAAAGATGCAAGTGAAAGTAGTTGATGGTGTACCCTATCCTGCAGCTCAGTTATGATATACATTAAAAAAAGAAGTATTCTTCACTACAACTACCATTTATAATTGTTGCACAATAATATCGTTCAAAAGGGTCCATCTTTTGCCCGTACATGTGATGTACAATTTTACAAACAAGAAAAACCCTTCTATGCATTTATTGATAACAAACGCATTCGTGTTAGTATAAGTGTGACAACTTTGTTATAATATAAGCATCAAATCCCATCACACGAATGGTTGTAGCGATTAGATTACACTATTTAGAGGGGTCCTTGATAGAAAAACTCCAAATTAGATAGTAAGCAAGTTTGGTTGGTCTTGGAAATTCAAAATGATATCTTTAAGCCTTCATCTTGTTTTCTTTTGGCTTCCTTTTGTTGTTGATTGTGATAGATTGTCTTGAAGTGGCACAAAAGATAAGAAGAGATGGTGACTTGATGAAAAGTGTGAATCAGTGAGAGATCCTTAGAAAGGGATTTGACACAAAAGTTGCAATTCCCATTTTGGTAGCACGAGAATGCATCAATCTCACTTAACCTTTTGAGGAGTAACCTATTCCATTCTATCACTATTGCCATCTTTGTTCTTACTTCCAAGACAATTCTTTGTTGGAATTATTTTAGTGTGCTTATTGTTTACATAGGTTAACATTCTAAACTTAGGAATTAACCAACAATTTTTATTTCATTGTGTACTGATACCAAAAGCATTGCTCTGTATTGAATTGTACTTGTTTTGGCAAGGGTTTGGTGTACTTTTATATTAAGTTTACTCATGACAGTATTGTGCATAACTTGCTAGATAAAATCATAGCGGGATAAATTTACCTTGAGAAGAAGTCTTAAGATTTAGAAAATAAAATTTTATGCTCAATACACAAAAAGATGTGAATTGGCGGGAACACCCTAACTCTGGTGTCTTTTGGCACCCGCCATTGTCCAGCCCACAAAGAATACTCCGGCAACTCTCCTGGCCAGTGGGGCACCAACTGGAGTAGGCAGGAGTCGAGACTCAAACGCTTGACCTTTTATCCACAAAATCTCTCAAGTGTACCAATAGATTTTTTTAGAGATGGGTACCAACTGAGCTAAATCACCTTTGGTAAAATTTTATGCCCAATGCGTTGTATGAAAGAACATTGTTATTAGGGGTGTAAACGATCCGAGCTTTTAACGAGCTACTCGAGCTCGAGCCTACATATTGCCATGCTCGAGTCGAGCTCGAACAAAAGATTGTGCTCGTTTAGTTAAACGAGCCGAGCTTTTATAAGGCAATATTCGGCTCGGCTCCTTCAAAAGCTCGTTTAATTACTCGAGTCGAACGAGCCGATCGAACTTGTCGAGCTTAACGAGTCGAACGAGCTAATCGAGCCAAACATCTAACTTTTTCTCTAACATTATTTTTACGTTTTAATAAGTATTGATAATTTAATTTTAATTCAAAAGAATAAATATGAAAGTATTAAACTTTGTTAGCTTCTGATTAGATACTCTTTCAAAGTTATGTCAATCTTACTTTTTGGGCTTTGCTTTTATATCTCTCTTCTTAATTTAATTAAGTTCATTAAATAATTTTTAATTATGAATTATAATTATAATAGAAAATGTAATGATATAATATTTATGTTTTAAAAATTTTATATAGTAGTTGTATATTGTCTACTCAAAGAAAAAAGATGAAAAAACATCCCACATTAAAAATAATAAGAAAAGTGGATAAATATGGCCACTATAAAACAAAGGTCCACTTTAATTTTCATAAGGAACCACATTTATTCAAAATTATAAAAAAATATAAGTATGAGTATTATACACTCTTGTGCTTCTAATGCAAAAGGTAGTATTTATTATAAGTTACATAAACTTTAGTTTGAGCATCAGAACACTTTTTTTTAATTGTAAACAAGCTATCGAGCTTGAGATTGTGTTAATAAATGAGCCTATCAAGTTGGGTCTTTTATACGAGTATCTTAAAGCTTGAAAGTTAGTTTATTGTAGGATTACAAAAAAAAAAAAAAAAAAAAAAAAAAAAAAAAAAAAAAAAAAATGTTAAAAATTTTAAACGAGCTTCGAGCTCGAGCTCGAGCCAAGTTATAAAATTTTAAACGAGCTTCGAGCTCGAGCCGAGTAGTTAATAAATTAGCCTAGCTCGTTTAGGCCAAAACTCGACTCGGCTCGGATCGTTTACATCTTTAGTTGTTATCTTCTGATTAGTATAAGTTATATAACTAAGTCTAAAAGTCCCAACAATCAAGTTTATGATTCATTCAAAGCCCGAGACCAGTTAATTTATATCCGAAATCTACACATTTAAGTACTTCTCTTGTCCCAAATTAAAAGTGGACTTTGAAAATGCATAGACTTTTGATACTCCCTCCGTCCCAATTTTATTGTCACATTTTCCTTTTCCGTCTGTCCCAAAATTATTGTCACATACCATAAATAGAAAATGAATAGGTAGTGGAGTTTGGTAAAGTTACTATATTACCCTTGGTTGAAATTATTATTGCAAACTTTAAAGAAGTGTTAATTAATTGGTTAAGGGTAAACTTGTCATTTGGCAAAAAAGTAAGAGAGAAAGTAGTGATAGTGACATTTTTCTAAAAGAATGTGTTTTTTGTCTGGTGATAATAATTTTGAGACGGAGGGAGTAATACACAAAAACTACACATTTCCCTATGCTCACTAAAATCTCTTTTAATTGTATAAATATAAAGTAAACGTTTATTTTGAGACATACTAAAATAAAAACGTACACCTATTTTCGGATGAGTAATATAAGTTCAACTTCTATTGTAAATTAGTTGGCTCTGCTTTATTGGATACTCTTCAAAACAATGATTGGAAAGCAAATAGTGGGAATTAGGGGCATACTTAGAAAACTAATATGAGACAAGGGGTCGAATATCAAGTAATTAAACATGGAAAATTATTGATTTAATCGATTAAAAGTGGGTTCCAATCAAGCAGCAGGTGCACGGAACCAAAATCACAATAATTGAATGAGATCCCGAAATAATTATGCGTCAAAATCAATTTTGTTTTTTCGAATAGGTTAATCCAAAACATGATTATCATTTCAAAGTTCTTCACTTTACATATTTATTGTGCATTTTATATTTTATCAAAATTCTAAACCACCTAGTCGGCAAAAAACAAATCTACCTATGATTGCTTTTAAGGCACACTCTGGAGTGTTTGGACGAGAAATAAGGTCATTGCAGCGAGCAGGGTTGCCTCGGAATTCAATATTCCGAACACACAAGAAAAGAGTCTAGGCAAGCATTTTTGTTTGCTTGTTTCTTGATCCTGCTAAGTGCTAACTGTGCGGGCGATAAAATAAAAATTGCTAACAATAGTTGTTAAGAGTTATACTTAACTATAAACTTTTTGAAAACTATACTAATATTTATACAAAACTAACAAGAAACTTCACATTTTACAATCTTTAGAAGCAAATAAAGATAGTGAAATATATGTGAATGAGAAAAAAAAATAGAATATATATAAAAACGTTTTGCATGTCAGTCGGTTAGCGTATAAAGAATGGGGAATGTTAAGCCACACGAAACAATGGTAACCACTCGATTTTTGGGTTCATTTATTTAAGAACCAAGTACTTTGCATAATGGGTTTGGTCAAACTGTATAACCCGCGATGTATATCGTACAACACGATAATGCATGCAATGATTGTAAACCCTTCTTATAGAGGTCCAAATAACTTGCCCCTGTTATCGTGAATGTACACGTACTACAACAAAACATTGTTCACTTGGTACTACAGTCCAGTGTTCCAGAGTTGCACGAGGGCCTATATTTTGTATTCTTCTGCTTTTGCCCTTTAAGCATTTTATGTCTACAATTCATGCCCCTCATTTTTTTATGTTCTTGTGTAAATAACCTCCCTATTTGTAGCATATTCATTCTATACTTTTCTATACATTCGGGGGTTCTTACATTTCGAGGTACTTTCTCTATAAACAGTGTCTGGTTTCTCATCCTTGCTACTTGGTTGTATTATGTGGCCGAAACTGTTTAGTTTGGTGTTTCGGAGGACGTCTCAAGTGTCATGTCGTGGTCGATTTTTAACCCACTCCTATATTTTACTTGGTGATTTCCTTTATTGATATAACGTTGAATGGGTTTGAAGTTCAGGGCGTTACCTTAGTCTGTTGGAAGTCACAGCCTCTCGAGACCTATTTAATTGGTCCGAAACAATCAAGCAAGTTTGCTGGTTTCGTCAACTTATGTATTGTGCAGTGTTGCTTGCTTATTCAGTTGATATCAATGGAACAAACATATGCTCCGTACAAGTGTTCAACGTTTGCTATAGACTGTAAATAAATATTAGTCGGTCAAGTTATTTCTAAATAAACCAACTGGGCTAGCTCAGTTGGCTACTAATATTTATTAAAGGCTTGGGGAGGGGAGGTTTGGCTAGAAGTCTCAAGTTCAAGTCTCACCCGAGACTTTTATCCTTTCAGGCGGAATAGGAGGAAGTACAGGCGGAGTTCACAGGGTCAGCATACTGCCCACAATCCGTTAAAAAAGAAAAAGTTATTCAAAAAAAAAAAAAAAAGAAGGCCTATGCATTTATAATAAGAAAAAAGTAACATTGTAGTTAACTTTTGTCTTACCCAACCATCCTACATCAATACTCCAAAAATCAAATAAGATATATCTTGATTACAAATGCTATTAAACGTCTTTCATAAACAGTTAAAGAATGTGATAAAAAGATTCTTAATATAAGTGTAACGGTGATCACTAAAAGACTCAAAATCATTGTCATATCCGTTTTTTTTCTCAAAGACAACTTTATAACTAATTTAATGTAATAAAGAGTCTGAAAACATACCTAAAATATACCTTACAAAAATAATTAAATAAACACACTTCACACACAAACAATTTGGTCGCATAAGCGATCGACTTCTCATTTTTCCTTGCATGCAACGCGTCCCATAAGGAGGTGAATGGCTAGGACTCCTTGAAACGCGTAAGACTTACCATTACACATGGTCTTAGATACACGTGTATAACCTATCAACTAAACAAGTACTCCGTAGAGTGCTAGTTGTTTTCTAGCCGAGATGTAAATACATATGAGACTTGCAATAAATGTGTATATTTAAAGGAGAATTTAACATAGAGTGGGCCTTCTAGCTATAGCTCTTAGATATGCCATCTATATGTACTTGTAATTAACTTTATAAAGATGACATTCGTTGACCATGCAATTTTATACAAACCCTTTTAAAGTTTACATTTACCAAGGTTTGCAAGAGGGTAAAACAATAGTGTGATTGGTTTATGATGTGAAACATGTCAAAATTAGGATTTGGTCAAATTTGGAGATACATGAAATATATATATATTAAAAAAAAAAAAAAAAAAAAAAAAAAAAAAAAAAAAAAAAAAAAAGGTAGTAACGTAACTGATGAGAACTAATGGATGATTGATTGCACGTGTGTGTACGTGGAAATGGAATCCCCGTGCAACTGTCTTTTTCTTTTACAGGAATGCGCCAACATGCTTTATTACATTAATTATTCTTTAATCAATCACATAATTTTGTTTACAAAAATTCATGTTCTTGAAACCAATAGATTTGTATTTTTCTTTATGGTTTTTTGTCAAGATAATGATTTAAGTTTAGTTAATTTAGAGCATATGCATACGACTAAAGAGAATAAAATCAAGATCTAGGATATCCATGTCTAATTATTTGAACCAATATGGATTGACAAGCTGCGTAAGAATACAAAAAGGTGAATGTCGATGGAAAAAAAAAAAAACCTGTCACTCTACTCAACTTGTGGAAGTTGTAATAACCTTTTCTTTCATTTCATAACTCGTCAAAACTTTGAAAATATCATAACTTCTTTCATTAAAAAGAGAGATTATGTTTTCAAATATACAAGTTAATGATTAGTTAATAATTTCATATATACTGTACTTATTTTCTTACGAATCCCGGATGATTAAATATAAGATATTTATTAAATTAATTTTGTTTCATCCTTGTTAATTGTTATGCATCTTTTAGTTTTATTTTTATTTCTTTCACGTTGATATTGCATAAGAAGCTGTGATACATGTTCGTGTACTTTTTTAAATCCTATAACTTTTGTAAGTTTCTTTGGTAAAAAATATCCATGTATGTTTTAATTATTGTGCGTAAGTTATTGTTAAACCTTTTTATAATCAAAGTCACCAAAACTAGACTCATGTGCGATTCCGATAATTTTTTATAACATTGATCTTATCATTTTTATATTAGGCCGTTTCAAAGAAAAGTTAAATGAGTAGTCAAACGTAAAAAAAAGTCTCTTACGAAAGCTTGTGGATATAATTAATCCAAATAAAACCGTGATTAAAGAACCACCGATTAAAAAAAATATACGCGGACGTCTAAGCTTAAAGAAATAACAAGAAAAGAAGCGTGTTGACCTAAAAAGTCAAGATCTTGGTAAACGTAGTTATTAATGCAGGTTTTTCAAGATAGATCCGATATGCAACATACAAGACATAGTTCATTTTCGAACTATCAAACAGGTCAGATGCATAACTTAATCCCAAACCTAAATGAAGAACCGCCAAGAAATAGCTCATTTTTGAGTTAGACGTCTACGTAGCATGATTCGTCTATAGACCTACTAATAGAGACAGTAAGACTTCGTAAACAAATTATGAAAGTTGTACATCCTTATATCTAGGTATCAGGTAAATCAATGGAGGTTTTCTAGAGAGGGAGAGCTAGAGATAGAAAGAGTTGGAGAGGTACTATGTGTAAAAAAGAGATGATATTATGAGCTCTCATACACCCTCTCCTACACAAGGAGAGGGTTTATATATCCTTACTATGCCATCATGGGCCGAACTTTAGGCCGTGTATTGGGCCTAGCCATTTAAGGCTTTGAGTTTACTAGTTGACTAGTATACTAGACATCTATTACACGTTATACATACTACTAACTAATACAAGGCTTGTGGCTTTGATATTTGATGATTCCTTGTGGCTTTGATCTTTGAACTTCTTATCTTTTATCTTGCACTTGAGCCTTGTTGTGTAATAGTCATGCTAGTCCCTTTGTTCCTTTCATGCTTTTGTGATCTTTGAATAAAATCTCTATCCTTTCATGCCTTCGATCAACATATTCAAGTGTTTGTTCTTGCGTTCTCTCCAACATACTCATACTACTTTTAAATCTTTAATTTCATACTTATGTCTTCCTCATATCTTTCTTGAACTTTTTTCTTGACATTCTTGATTTGTTCTTAACTTTGATTTAACACTTTGTCTTTGTCTTGAACTTTCTTGATCTGAGCTTGTAGAGGATGGAACATATAAGTATGAGTATGTGGAGTTTGAAGTTATGGATGTATATGGTGGTGGTGCATCCAAAATGACTTTCACCATCAATACATGTACAATAAATGTAGATAATAATAATGTTGGACCAATCGATCATCGTGGACCTTTTCTTAGAGAATAGTTCCACTGCAATTGTTTTTCTGATAAATGTCTTGATTCCATTCACCTTAGGCGGATAGAATTTACCTCCTGGTCCTTTTTAGGACCGATATCAATACTGTAGATAAATCCAAGTATAGACCTACATCATCAGGACTCGATTCATATAAGGAATCTCCTTAGTAGGTTTTCCACCTCAAAGTGCCAGGTAATTCCTTTTAAGAATTTCCTCGCCTACCGTTACCATGAATTGGATGCCCTCAAGAAAGCTAACAACAATCCAAATGAGATGCTGGAGTACACATAAAGAATCACTCCATGACTGTAGAATGTTTGAAGCTAAGTAACCACCATGCTTAATCCATAAAGGATTAACTAGGAGACCCACCACAAGTGTTGTTTGATGTTGACACTGGCGGGGTTTCCATTCAATCATCGAGATCACTATTAGATTACCACTATGAATGTTCTAGCAAGATTACTAGGATCTGCAAAGGACTCTTAAGTACAAATTGTGTTCTTATTTGTGAACAACAAGTGTAAATTGGCATGCGTCCTATGTAGATTTTATTTTTGAATCTATTTGGCTCTAGACATAATTTGTGCATTTTTGTTTTAGTAACCGGAGGCTGGAGTAGACTGCCACCTTTTCAATATCAACGATTCATGGATTGAGAGGTCTATAGATTACATGTTTATCTCCATAAGAAATAAAAAAGAATCTTTTAGGAGAAACTTGAGTGTTTGGGGAAGGGTTGTGCATTGCATTACTGGGTCCATGATGTTTGTCTTCAATACCAGTATTATATATGTGATAACTAATAGCATGTGTATTGACCAAGTTTCTGCCCTAAGTGTATGGAGGGTTTTCATTTCTTTTAACCCTTTCATAACTTATTTCTTTTTTATTCTTCATCCCCTTCAATGCATATCACGTCCTCCTCACTGACATCTTGTTGTGATTATTCCAGTGACAGCTCATGACAATGATAGCACTTTCCTCATTCATCGGCTTGACCTACAGACTTTTACTCTATCTAGTAGAATGTCCCTGTGTAGGTCCCTGCGGCTCTGGTTGGCCCATGGGATAATACCTAACCTTAACCACCTTATATCTTTGTTGGTCCAAAATCTTTGAGTAAACATGAATAATGATGAATAATAAGAACTAGTTTACTCAAGACCCACTTGAAAACTAATAACATCATTTGTACTTTTCAACGTGTATAAATCTTATTATAAATGAATCAAAGATTTACAAGGGGTAGTCGCGGAACACTATCCCGGTTGAGTGACAAATGAAACTCTCATTGATTCAAAGCTAAGCTTATACTTCAATTATAGGAGGATCCTATCAACTCATACTATGTATTATTATTTTTATTTTTTTTAGAATCTCTCGCCTATCTCTATTATAAGCATTTACTTATATAGGGAAAATACAAAAGGTAACATGTGATTGATGTCGTCAATTATAGTTCAAGGAACAGGGAATCACAAAATGAAAATAATGTGAAAACCCCGAGTTCGTTGTCCCGATGAAGATTGAATGGAATTTAGTGATTCGGGATCGTGATTCGTGAAGTGAATGTGAAAAAGTGAGTGATTGATTTGATTTGCACTACGAATATTAAAATAACAAATAAGATAAACTAATTAAACTAAGCTAATGGAACAATTTAACTAATCATTTAACCTAAAAACGAAAATTTAATTTAAAAATGGAACGTGACGTAATTTAAAAAACGCGAATAAAAAGTGATTTTCTAAAATTTAAAACCTAAAAATATAAAAATAATTTATCTATATTAAAACTGATAAAAGAAAATTTTTGGAAAAAGAAAAATATTTTTTT
Organism: Artemisia tridentata subsp. tridentata; assembly: GCA_021014915.2. Taxonomy (NCBI): domain Eukaryota; kingdom Viridiplantae; phylum Streptophyta; class Magnoliopsida; order Asterales; family Asteraceae; genus Artemisia; species Artemisia tridentata. The sequence continues at coordinate 161,642,431 of CP139501.1, read as the reverse complement.
GACTTTTTAATAATTTTTTATGAATTTAAAACTAATTAAAACTATTTAAATGATTTAAAAATAGTAAAACAAGTAGGAAAAATATGGAAAATTTTTGAGTAATTCTAAAATTAAATAACTAATCTATGAAAAATAATTTCAGGAAGTGAATAAGCCAAAATAAGCTGAACAGCCCAAAAAGCAGTTTGGAAATAAGCTAGAAATAAGCAAAAGTTGACCAAAATTACCAAAAGCTCAAAACTGATTAAACACACTAATTTAAACTTGGGACAACTTAAAAAGGCCAGAAAAGCTCATGGAATAAGCTCCAAAAGCTGATGGGCAGTTGTAAAGTAAAACAGAAACAAGTGGCTATGCAGCCCACTTTGGGCTGTTCTATAAGCTAGCCAAAAGCTAATCAAGGGAAATCAAAAGCTAATCCTAGAAGCTAGTACTACTAACTACTTATAGAATGAAGATTATCAATTCTATCAATCAATTGCTCATTTAAATGAAGCCATGAAAAGAGCGAGAAACACTAAAACTGACTGCAAGCCTAAAAACAGTCCTAAGGGGGCTTAATGCAGTCCACTTTTAAGCTACTAAATAAGCTTCTAAATGAAATCCAAGAGCAGATCCTATAAGCTAGCACTACAAGCTACTAGGAACACAAAAAATTATGCAATAAGCTCAAGTGAAAAAGCTAATAAGAAGCAAGCAATAGGCTGAGTATAAGTGCAGGGCTGCACTTATACAATGATGCAGCAGAGTGGAAATTTTGGCGCAAAACATTATCAAAACTCAGTAAAACTAAATCAAGGTAACTGACTAACATAGGGACTTTAGAAATGCAAAAGTGTGGCAAAATAGATCAGCTTATTATGAGCTTATGTATGACAGATTATATCCTAGTATTTCACTTATCAACATCAATTTCTATAAGACTACTCTAACTGATATTCTATATAAATTCAGCTAAACTATGACAAATCAAGCTTAATCTAAACTTTCACTAATGCAAATGAACAGGCACTTAAGAAGACTTGACCATTTTTACCCATTTGACCCATAAGACCCAAACAGATCAAAACAGTCACACTTTTGACTGTTTTGAGCTTTTAAACTGAATTAAGCCAATAGAAGCTATGAAATCTGAGGGGAGCTGATTATCTAAGCACATGAAACACTAAACAGCAACTTTAACTTATGAAAAAGGCACTAGATAAGCTCTTATCTAAATAAGCTATTTATGGATCTTATGAGGTTTTTTAAGAACTAATCTAATTCAAGCCAAACTTATACTAGTAGATGAGTATCAAAAGACAACAATAATGACAAATAAGCAGAGATGGGAAATAAGCAATAACAGAAAGCAGAAATAATCACTTACATTAAACCAATAAGCTGTTTTGACCAAAATTTTGACTTGTATTAAAACGGAAATTTAGTACAAAACTAGAAATGAAAATACAATAAGCATAACAATAAGCATAACAATCTACCTAAACTACCCTATTCCTAAACCTAAATCTAACCACTAACTAGCTAACCCCTCAATCCGTGAATGAGTGGGCTATTTATAGCCTTCCTCAGAAGCTTCTGGGTCTCTCAATAAAGCAATCCAAGCCCTTCAATCATCCCTTGCTCTCCAAGCCTCAATCTCATCCGTTAGATCCTTTAGTGAGGTGGCTCGGCCAATCAGCAGGTCCCACGTGTCATTCCAGGTGTGTCAGGCCTTCTATAACTTTTAATAATGAGGTAATTATTGAGGGAATGGGGTAATTTGATAGTACGGTAATTAGGGTTCTACAAACAGTAGAAATTCTGGGTTATTTTAGGCGCGCGTGTGGGTGTGTGTGTTTTTGTTGGTTGACTGGGGGTGATATTAGCTTTTGACCGGGTTTAATTTTGGATCGGGTAAGAATAGGTTGGGCTGGGTTGGTTGATAATTGTGAGTGTGTGGGCTGGGTTATGTGTGTGATGGATTGGGTTAATGTATAAAGTGTGGGTTAATTATTAGATGGGATCCGGGTTTAAGGATTTATAAGGATTTAAGGGTTTTTTTTTTTTTTTTTTTTTTTTTTTTTTTTTTTTTTTTTTTGATTTAAGGGACTAAATGTGTATTTTCTGGATTTTTGAGGGACCAATGCTGCCATTATTTAAAAGATAATCCAAGGGCTGAATTTGACAACTTCTGATAGATGGAGGACCTCGGTTGACTTTTTGACCATAATTTCTTTCCGGCATCGGCTATAAATATCAATTCCATATCTCGTGCTCGGTTTCCCGGGTCTTTCTTTGTTTTTGTCCCTTTTTCACGATATTCCGTGCCTGCATATGTAAAAACACAAAAACACAATATATTTGGCATAATTGGTTAGTTTTTGGTCTATTTGGGTCCGGTTTTGGTCAAGAAAAGGTATGTGTTTAAGCACATACCAAATTCCCCCAGACTAAGCTATTGCAATGTCCTCATGCAATGTTATAAAAACACATTTTTGAAACCGAAAATTTCTAATCTCTTTTTACTAACTTTGAAAAGTAGCAAAATTTTCAAAAGAGATCAAGAAATCTTAAGTTCTAAAAACTCCCCGATTTTCCTTTTTATTCTATTTTTGTAATTTTCTTTATTATTTAGGTAACGGCTTTGTCGACAATCATTGTCTCGTGATAACATTTAGGATCACGGAGCAGGAAACACGACTCATAAAGAAGTGACCATACGGATAAAATTCGTCGTTCCTGATTTTTCACGAGTCCCCAAACTAAGCTTAAAAACGAAATCATTATTATTTACAAGTTAGATTGCCAACACTACCCAGAAAGCTAATTGTGGACTTCTTGTTCCCAAATTCCTATTTTCCTCTATTTATTTTATTTTTGGTGAGAAATGAATTTCTTCAAGTTCTCGATTTGATAATTTTTAGTCCGATAAAGATACCTAGTTTAGACGCTAAGTAGTTTCCAAGCCTTCCCTCGAAAACCGTTGCATACAAAAATGAGGTCCACATCAAGGTCTCTGATTTAACACGATTTTGAGGATATCCCTTTTATTTGCGACCGAAACAACTCATCTACGAGTCCAGAGACAGAAGCCTTTATTAGGATACCCCCGGAGTCGAAGTTTGGCATTTTTTAAACATTATTAAGCACATTAACGTATTTACTCCTTAGCCCTTTATAACAATCACAACATCGGCTGCGAACCGGCAAGATGTGATAGTCTATTATGACCTTGGAATATTTCCTCTGCCTTTATTAGAAGTCTACAACATCGGCTGCGAACCGGCAAGATGTAGAAAACTTTTTATGGCTTTGGATTATTATTATTATTCATTATTCATTAATTATTTGTGTTGCCAAACCCCAAGTCCTACGGCTTTTATAACAATCCCAACATCGGTTGCGAGCCGGCAAGATGGAATAGTCTATTACACCGTAACACTGACAGTACCTTGATGTGTACCCAACTTTCATAAGCAAGAATTCTCTAAGGAAGAAATAAAAACTAATTATCGCCAAAACCAAAATACCTTTAATTATTCCTAGATTACTATTTTTGGGTGAAACAAGCTTATGGGAACAAAAAGCCACAATTAACTTTGATGAGCTCTAAAGAGATCCAACTACTCCACGTTTAGCAATCTAACTTATAAACAACTCTATCATTTCTCGTTCTTCGCAAATTTAAAATCTTAAATAATAAGATCCGAGAATGCTTAGCCAAATAATCAAGCCATGCATATATAAAGTCAAATACGGGAACTTGCAAACTCTTATAAAGAATTAGCGTTTTCTAGCTCCTTGTGTAAAAGACTAGCACGAGCTTATAGATTATGAATGGTTAAGGAGACAAGCTAGGGCTCAACACGCCCGGTCAAGTCAGAATTTTATTCCTACTCTCACCAGCGGAAAGTCAACAAAAATGTCAAAATTTATTATATTTTTGCACAAAAATTTTTAAAATTTTTTCATTTTTTTTTTGGATTTTTTCAATTTTTGGAGGAAAAACGGGGTTGCATGAGTAAATGGCAAAAATGCAAGGCAAAAAAATCAAATCGCAAGATTACCCCCCAGACTAAAACGAGACATTGTCCTCAATGTCTTAAAGGTAAGGGTTCTCCTACATAAATCTAAGGCCGTTTATGAATTATGCCAAAAGATAGATGTAAAACGATAAGATTTAGGATATCGGATAAGCAATGGAAGATGAAACTCGAGTGGAGAGAAAACCACGAGCACGAGAGTCTTCAATCATCGGGCAAATCCTGGACACATCACAGAAAACACGAAACACAAGATATGGAAGAGGAAGCCCTCCTCACGTCACTTATTAGAGAGAAAAAAAAGAAGATAGAAGGATAAGCATGGGGTGCCTCCCACGAAGCGCTTGTTTAGTATCGATTCGGAAAGCTTAGACTCGCCCCGAATTTATTTGTCCTTGGGGGAGCAAGTAACGGACACCCGGCATGAAAGAACGGAGATGCCGGGGTCAAAGACGGTGTCTTCACTCCCTAAGGAGTGAATGAGAGGAGAAGTCACCGGGTAGGTGAAGAAAAGGAGAAGGATCATGATAACAATTGTAAAGAAATTGTCATCCTCACACCCGGAAGAGATAAAAAGGGTGGGTTGGGTGGGCAAATTATCATACTTTTCAGAAATCTCATCCACCACTTTAGAAGTCACAACACCCGTATCGGGCTTGATATCATCGGGTGGTTTAGCAGGCGGACGAGTGGGTGATGGTTCAACGTGTAATGACTCAGTTTTATGAAGTGAAAGGGGATCATCATTAAGAAATCTTTCAAGAAAAAGAATTTCCCCTTCCGAGTCATGGGAATCGTCAGGGCGAGGTATTTGAAAAATCAACTCATCAAATGTAGAGTCCTCGTCCTCGACGTTCTCTAACCCTTCATCGAAAAGAGGATTAACTTTGCAAGAAGTATACTCATCATTGAATTCAAAAAGAGGGTTAGAGAAAATCCCGGAAGTAACTTTGGAAATGTCAAGAGAATCTCCACAAGATTGCAAATCACTTGCACCGTCGGATATTTCCTCGGACTCACTTGGGATTGGGACAAGGTTCTCAACATTGTTTGATTCCGTTGCCGGAATAGTGTCGAGATGCTCGTCCCCCATTTTTAGAGAGTCCTCGGGTTCAACGGTAGAAAAGACGGGTGCAATTGCATGGAAAACGTTTAACGGAACAAGTCTCTCCTCGTCAGCACAGTTCTGCAAGGCCTTCCGAAAATTAGCCTCTTTTTCCTCGGCAAGTAATTCTTCCATATACTTCTCATGACGATAAGCCAAAAGTTGATTAACCGCTTGCTCTTGATTTTGAACTGCTTCGACAACGTCTCCCAAAGATTTTACAATTTCGCGCACTCTATCTTGATAATTGACGGGATTTTGTGGGGGTTGGGCAAAATCATGAGAATTATAACACAAATTTGGCTCATAATGAAAGTTTTCAAATGATCCCCCACAATCTTCAACACTTGATATATTTTGGAATGATAAATTATTGAAATACGGTTCTTGCTCATAGTAGTTTTGAGGAGGGTGATTGAAATTGTTTTGAGGATAATCGGAAATGTTCGGATTAAAATCATAAGTATATGAATTTTCGGCTTCCGAAGCACAAAACGAACAAAATCCATTGATCAAATTACTACCACACCTCTCGCAAGTACACCGTTGACAATAAGACGATGTCGGATCAATCGAATCTCCACACCCATCGCAATAACGTTGATTGAACGAAGATATATCGGGCTGTGGTGGGTAATTGTAGAAATTTGAAGAGTTGTTGAATGAATTCGTATTTGGATTATAATCAACTGAATTCCTCGAACCACAAAACAAACAACTTCCGTTTCGAATATCATTTCCGCACCCTTCGCATGTACACCACCGACACGGTAATCCAAAAAGCGGTTCTCCACAACCGACGCAAGGAATAAATGATTCCATCAGAATTAAAAATATAGAGGATTAAGAAGATAAGAATTAAACATTTAAGAGGATTTAAGAAGAATATTTTTGGGTTTTTAAGTTTAAAAACATAGAAAATAACAAAAGAAAAATGGAAAATAATTTTGAAGAGAAAATCTTTTTGGATTTTTAATTAAGGAAAAATTAGAATTATTATTTTATTTTTGGTGATCGATCGATCAATCACACTCGTTTCTTTCAAAACTACGTGCAGCGTGGCGGGAGAGAAGAATGGATCTCTCTTCGGTCTGCAATTTAATGTCAAGACCTCCTTAAACCCCGTGTATAGGTTGTAGTAAAGAAATAATCCGAGTAACGTTTAACTTCACGATCTCTTTTGTTGTTATTTCGGAATGGTTTACAACGCTTATCGAGAGCGAGGATATTTATTAATGGTGAAAACACTTTAGAAAAAGTGTTTTTTAATTATTTTCTTTTTGTATTTTTATTTTTATCAAAAACAAATAACTTCCGAGGAAGGGTCTTCAAAATACGAATCGAAAAACGGAATCACGAACTCACTTCAACCTTCCCCGGCAGCGGCGCCAAAAATTGATGTCGTCAATTATAGTTCAAGGAACAGGGAATCACAAAATGGAAATAATGTGAAAACCCCGAGTTCGTTGTCCCGATGAAGATTGAATGGAATTTAGTGATTCGGGATCGTGATTCGTGAAGTGAATGTGAAAAAGTGAGTGATTGATTTGATTTGCACTACGAATATTAAAATAAAAAATAAGATAAACTAATTAAACTAAGCTAATGGAACAATTTAACTAATCATTTAACCTAAAAACGAAAATTTAATTTAAAAATGGAACGCGACGTAATTTAAAAAACGCGAATAAAAAGTGATTTTCTAAAATTTAAAACCTAAAAATATAAAAATAATTTTCCTATATTAAAACTGATAAAAGGAAATTTTTGGAAAAAGAAAAATATTTTTTTGACTTTTTAATAATTTTTTATGAATTTAAAACTAATTAAAACTATTTAAATGATTTAAAAATAGTAAAACAAGTAGGAAAAATCTGGAAATTTTTGAGTAATTCTAAAATTAAATAACTAATCTATGAAAAATAATTTCAGGAAGTGAATAAGCCAAAATAAGCTGAACAGCCCAAAAAGCAGTTTGGAAATAAGCTAGAAATAAGCAAAAGTTGACAAAAATTACCATAAGCTCAAAACTGATTAAACACACTAATTTAAACTTGGGACAACTTAAAAAGGCCAGAAAAGCTCATGGAATAAGCTCCAAAAGCTGATGAGCAGTTGTAAAGTAAAACAGAAACAAGTGGCTATGCAGCCCACTTTGGGCTGTTCTATAAGCTAGCCAAAAGCTAATCAAGGGAAATCAAAAGCTAATCCTAGAAGCTAGTACTACTAACTACTTATAGACTGAAGATTATCAATTCTATCAATCAATTGCTCATTTAAATGAAGCCATGAAAAGAGCGAGAAACACTAAAACTGACTGCAAGCCTAAAAACAGTCCTAAGGGGGCTTAATGCAGTCCACTTTTAAGCTACTAAATAAGCTTCTAAATGAAATCCAAGAGCAGATCCTATAAGCTAGCACTACAAGCTACTAGGAACACAAAAAATTATGCAATAAGCTCAAGTGAAAAAGCTAATAAGAAGCAAGCAATAGGCTGAGTATAAGTGCAGGGCTGCACTTATACAATGATGCAGCAGAGTGGAAATTTTGGCGCAAAACATTATCAAAACTCAGTAAAACTAAATCAAGGTAACTGACTAACATAGGGACTTTAGAAATGCAAAAGTGTGGCAAAATAGATCAGCTTATTATGAGCTTATGTATGACAGATTATATCCTAGTATTTCACTTATCAACATCAATTTCTATAAGACTACTCTAACTGATATTCTATATAAATTCAGCTAAACTATGACAAATCAAGCTTAATCTAAACTTTCACTAATGCAAATGAACAGGCACTTAAGAAGACTTGACCATTTTTACCCATTTGACCCATAAGACCCAAACAGATCCAAACAGTCACACTTTTGACTGTTTTGAGCTTTTAAACTGAATTAAGCCAATAGAAGCTATGAAATCTGAGGGGAGCTGATTATCTAAGCACATGAAACACTAAACAGCAAATTTAACTTATGAAAAAGGCACTAGATAAGCTCTTATCTAAATAAGCTATTTATGGCTCTTATGAGGTTTTTTAAGAACTAATCTAATTCAAGCAAACTTATACTAGTAGATGAGTATCAAAAGACAACAATAATGACAAATAAGCAGAGATGGGAAATAAGCAATAACAGAAAGCAGAAATAATCACTTACATTAAACCAATAAGCTGTTTTGACCAAAAGTTTGACTTGTATTAAAACGGAAATTTAGTACAAAACTAGAAATGAAAATAAAATAAGCATAACAATAAGCATAACAATCTACCTAAACTACCCTATTCCTAAACCTAAATCTAACCACTAACTAGCTAACCCCTCAATCCGTGAATGAGTGGGCTTTTTATAGCCTTCCTCAGAAGCTTCTGGGTCTCTCAATAAAGCAATCCAAGCCCTTCAATCATCCCTTGCTCTCCAAGCCTTAATCTCATCCGTTAGATCCTTTAGTGAGGTGGCTCGGCCAATCAGCAGGTCCCACGTGTCATTCCAGGTGTGTCAGGCCTTCTAGAACTTTTAATAATGAGGTAATTATTGAGGGAATGGGGTAATTTGATAGTACGGTAATTAGGGTTCTACAAACAGTAGAAATTCTGGGTTATTTTAGGCGCGCGTGTGGGTGTGTGTGTTTTTGTTGGTTGACTATGGGTGATATTAGCTTTTGACCGGGTTTAATTTTGGATCGGGTAAGAATAGGTTGGGCTGGGTTGGTTGATAATTGTGAGTGTGTGGGCTGGGTTATGTGTGTGATGGATTGGGTTAATGTATAAAGTGTGGGTTAATTATTAGATGGGATCCGGGTTTAAGGATTTATAAGGATTTAAGGGTTTTTTTTTTTTTTTTTTTTTTTTTTTTTTTTTTTTTTTTTGATTTAAGGGACTAAATGTGTATTTTCTGGATTTTTGTGGGACCAATGCTGCCATTATTTAAAAGATAATCCAAGGGCTGAATTTGACAACTTCTGATTGATGGAGGACCTCGGTTGACTTTTTGACCATAATTTCTCTCCGGCATCGGCTATAAATATCAATTCCATATCTCGTGCTCGGTTTCCCGGGTCTTTCTTTGTTTTTGTCCCTTTTTCACGATATCCGTGCCTGCATATGTAAAAACACAAAAACACAATATATTTGGCATAATTGGTTAGTTTTTGGTCTATTTGGGTCCGGTTTTGGTCAGGAAAAGGTATGTGTTTAAGCACATACCAGTGATCCTTGCAATTCGGGTCATTAGTTTATATTTATACAAAAATGCAAGTGTGGGGATGCAGTTATAAATCCTGAGTTATCTATGTTATTTATTTTCAGCAGATCAAAAGATGGTAGGGCAAAAATGTATGATAAAATAAATAAAGAAATAAAATAAAAATGAAAAAAGAAAGAAAAAACCATACGGACTGCCATCCTGCTTATATTTAAGTCAAGAAAGTGTCAAAAAAAGAAGAAGTTAGAGTTAGTTGTCGAGTCTTGACTTAGTAACGCCACTTTGTACATGTAATTGACTTAGATATTTAACTTGCCACCAGTAAATTCCCCATATCCCCAAAACCGTGTTTTTCCTTACCCTTACACCTAACGTTACAACCCTTGTAAAGTCCTCTTTGATAATTTATCCTAGGTTCTTACGCCAAAGCGGTGGAGATTTGATCCTTTATCAAGCCTATGGTAATCTATGTGCTATGCCAGGTAGAAAGTGTTTATTTGTCCATTTCCATAATGTTATATAACCTATACACCCGAGAGATGAGAGAATCCAAATACTTTATGTGAGGTGCTAGTATATAATTTCCATGCTTGTTATGACTATTGTAGAATGAATTATATTGTAAATTATCTTTAAACCAATGCTAAATGTCCCCGAACTTGCAAATTGATTAGGATAAAAGCATATTTCCTTGAGGACAAGCAAATCACAAGTGTCGGGATATTTGATTAGGTGTACTTTTATACATTTTTAAGAGGTCATTTAACCTCTAAATCCGTACATATTCAATCATTTATTGCCCTAAATCATTTCTATTTGTGTTTCAAGTATTTGGGAAGCAAATTCTGAAAAATGGTACGTTTCGGGCTCGATTAGACGAAAAAACAAAGAAAACGACAACATCAGAAAAAACTCCAGAAAAAAGGTCTGGGACGGCGTCACAAACACTGAGTGACGTCGTGATGTGTTTCGAAAGCTTTAAATTTATAATACTAGTTTTAACCGACTCAATACATAAAACACATGGGTAAAGTATAACTCTTGTTTATAGTAAAGGTTTAGGTAAGACCAGGTTGTTCCAAGGGAATTGTAGTTTTCTCAGAATGTTATTAATGTGCTAAGGATTAAATGATTGTCACTTATCAAATTAACTAAAACATGCATATATCGAATATTGTAAAGGAAGCGATTAAAAGATGGTTCAAGCAAGGGATTAAAGCAAGTTTGCTTAGGCAATGATCACTGCGATGATGAAGTGTTTAAGATAGTGCTTACAACATTAGAATTCAAGTTAACAAATATCACAAATCCTTTCGGCTTATAAGTGCAACAAATGTTTATATCGATAAATAACAAGGAATTCTTTCGACCTATAATCGTTGTTATAACCAATATATTAAGTGTGGTGATAAAACATGAACTAAAAAGTATCCTTTCGACCTATATACTTATATAAATCACAATTTACCTTTTCGATAAGCACATATCCAAACACTCCGTATCTAAGATCACAATACGCCCAAACAAAGATAAAACGACTACTCCATATTAGAACACATCGCATACATATTTAAACTTATAAATTCAGTAACTTGAAGCATACATTTAATATAGAAATATCAAATATCCGCAAATGGAAGTGTTATGAGAACAAAACATCGGATAACCAAACTATCGACTAATATCCAAAACCAATAATCAAGCTAATGATTCTAACTTTAACACAATTCCCAAACCCTTTTGAGATAATCCAAATCTTGCTCCCAACTTCTAGAAATCAGCAACTCAAGAAAGGTACACGAACATGGGCATTTGGAAATGGGTTTTATATGGAGTATTTGAGAGAATTATGGTTGATTCTCTGAAGGTATATATTCTTAGGTATTGGAAACGTGGTGATGTGGTCTGGAAATGGTGTTTGGCTACTGGAAGTCGTGGTTGGTTGGTGGTGATGATGGTGTGGTGTCAAGGGTGTTGGATCAAAGGTTTGTCAAGCCTTTTTCACCAAATTCCTTCTTCCAAGTGGTGTTCTTGGGTATTTATAGGCTTAGGGACCAAGCCAAGGGGTATATGATCGAATAGGAATTAATGAGAGTCATAAATATGCATACTGAATCTGGACAGACTAGAAGTACGGCGGTTTTCTCCATAAAACCGCCGGTTACGTAGGTCTGGAGCCTTTGACCAAAAAATTCAAGTTGTAGCCCTATCTCTTATCTTTCCGTGGCCGCGAACTGGGAGTCAAACGGAGTCCGTATGCTTAACTTATGGCCAAAACAGTGGACAGGTGTCGTGAGATCTTTAACTTGAGTTTGTTTCTTTGTTTAAGCTTCATATATTCGTCTTTTCTTCCGATTCTTCCACTACACATCTCATGAACCTACAATAGCATATTTAATCTATTAAGTATCAAAAGTTCATATAAATCATCAATATAAGCATAAAAGCATCGATAAGACATATAGAAATATGTATAATTTGAGCGTTATCAAATTCCTCCACACTTAACTTTTTGCTTGCCCTCAAGCAAAATCTAAGAAAAGAAAAATTAAAAAGAAGTTCGTAAATGACAAATGGAAAAAAAATTAATGCTATGAAACTATCGAAAAATATTTTTGGCTTTTTATAAAAAGTCGCAAGAAGCGCAAGCACCCCCCCCCCCCAACACACACACACATATACACTTAAGGGTTTGCTTGTCCTCAAGCAAATATAAAAATAAGTTTTATAAAAAGAACATTTTGAAAAAAAAAAATTGAATTTTTTAATATGTGAACACAAAGATGTTTGACAATACCCAATGATTCTCAAGTTGTGATAACATGACTAAGCACCTCACAGATAATGAAAAGTATAATTCACTCCATGTAGCCCCTTTAAAACCGTTCCCTTTTATAGCCCATGCCTCCACTTTTTTCAACTGATGCCACGATCTTCATGTAGCCCCTATAGAACCGTTCCCTTTTTATTCCTTTTTCAAAGTCAGGTTCTACTCTTTTTGCTTTAGTTTGGGCTATTGTACAATGAGATCCTTCGACTTTCAAACTCTTGTTAATTTAGACCTCATCTTTTATGCCTACAATAAGACATAAGTGTATAAGGTATCTTTATACCTTAAAAAATGAATACTAAGTCATAAAGATGTACCATTATCTGATTTGCCTCATTAAACATAAAATACAATTATAATCCATCACTTAAGACCATATCGATAATAAATCATGAGGGAGTAAGTATAAATAATATGTTTATTATGCACTTAACAATTACCTATACTACACTACAATGGTTAGGTACTCTGCCTAGGAGGATTGTAAAACTTAGTGTGTTTACAATTATCCGCATCAGGTGTATTAGAAATAATATTACTATCATCCTCATTCGCCACATATGTGTCATCAATAGAGTTAGGTTGTTCATCAGTTTGTATCTCATGAGCAAACACATTATCAAAAGCAACAACATTATCATAATGATTATCGTTTAAATGTTGTACCTTAGCCAATATCTCTATGTCAAATGAAGGTCTGATAGTATCATCCTCAGTATCCCGTGCAGCTTCATTCACGTGTGTACCGTCAGCATCCTAATCATAACTTGGATTGTTGTTTTCATCCTGATGTTCTAATGATGCATCTCTGTCGTTTATACTTTCGCTGAAAACCAAAGTAGCATTTGATGCTTCATCCTGCTGTTCTGATGATGTATCATTTTCTGTGAAAACCAAACTAGCATCTGATGCTTCACACTCATTGACTGTTCCCTCTTGTGTCTGTATCTCTGCTCTAGTTTCACTTTCATTTACCTCTGTTTCCTCTAACCGCATCTCCTTTTCAAGCATCTTTCTTTCAATCAACTATGTTTCCTGTTTGTGTTTCTCTATTTCATTCAACTCTCTTTCCATTGTCATCATTTTTTTCTCATACAGTGCTCTTCCTTTTAGTACTATTCAAGGTTATCCATTTGACTGAGAATCCTATCTCTAAAGGTTTGAATGTCCATTCCAATGGATTTTTTAAATTCCTCGAATTCAAAATCATGTCCTTTCAGCACTCTAAACTGTGTTTTTGAGAAGTTTTCGAACTGTGTCTTGAGCACTTTAAAATTTGCCTTGGAGTCACTCTCATGGATTTTCTCTTTCACTAATTGTGCTTCTAATTGATCTACGTTGCAAAAATTTCCATTTACGAAAGTCTCAATATCTGTGCCGATGTCTAATCCAAGGAGTATTTAAATATCCTGCTAAACCCTTGAATCAAATTTATCTGTAAGAAAACCTTAAGAAGTGACTTGAGTGCTCTAAAGTGTGACAAACCATTCTCTTATGAGTTTGATTCCATTGAATTCCGGTGTGTGAAACTTGATGTGGATCTTTCCAACGATAATGGAGATGTGATTTTGGTGATTCGGTTAAGGTATGGCAATTGTCGATCTCCCTCCAAAATTTAATTTGAGAATTTTTTTTATCAAAATTTGAAAATCACTTTAAAATTCAATTATAAGGTTACCCGAAAAATTTGAGTTTGAAAAATTATGACCCCAAATTTTGAGCCAAAACTTTCACTCATATACCAAAATTTGAATTTGACGTAAAAATTGAAAGTTTAGTCTCCCCTAAAAATTAAATTTTACTCAAATTTAACTCAAGTTTTTTTACAGAATCTTTGGCGTTAAACTGAAAATGAAATCGAAAATTGTTTTCCAAATTATCTCATTTTTTAAATGCAGGGAAAGTTCTCGATGCTTGATCTTAAAAGTTCTTGGTGAAAGGTTCTCGGTGTTGACCAAAAGTTCTCGGTGTTGACCATAAATTTCTCGGTTTTGACTTTTTCTAGGTGTTAGGGTCCTTGCCTAAAAATGTCAAAATTTCTTGGTGAAATCCAAAAAGTTTTCGTTGAACTGGTTCTCGGTGCCACGCACATTTTTAAAAAGTGCGCCCGAGGCGCGCCTTAGCTCAAGGCTCAAGCTATTTTTTCAGATCGAGACTCCACACATGCATAAGGCTCACAAAAGGCGCGATGCCTTGGGCTTTAGAGCCTTGCGCCTGGATGCGCCTAGGAGAGGTGACGAGTTTTGAAATTTTTTCTCAAATTTAACATTCATCGACCTCATATGTTAGTGAACATAACTTAAAAACTAACTAAATCAGACAATTTGAGATTTTATCCTTTAATTCAATTTTCTATACATACAGACCTCTCCTTCAATTTCGAGCATGAGATAATGAAATGTCATGCCATCATCTTGATACATTGATTGATATTTTGGGTTTGAATCTTATATTTATTTCGATATATTAAGTATTTTAGTGATATTTAAGTCATCATTAATACATAAATTTCGCGCAAAACTTTTAAACTTTTATTCAATTCACTACGCCTCATATTCTTGAAGCCCGCGCCTTGATCTACGCCTCGTATCAAGGCTCCATAAGCCCTTTGTGCCTTAGTGCGCCTTAAGCCTTTCAAAGCATTGGTGCCACGTATGATACTAGGTGAAAAGTTCTCGGTGGTGCTACTTCAACTACACCGATACAATTTCTAGGTGCCACTTCACTACCGACTAATTTTCTAGGTGCCCAAATTTTCTCGGTGACCAAAATTTCTTGGTAACCAAATTTTTCTCGGTGATTACAAAAGTTCTCGGTGACCAACTTTTTCTCGGTGCCAAATTTTTCTCGGTTGGGACCAGTTTTGTAAGTGGGGGTTCCTAGAATCTTGGGATGAACCTGGACAGTATATTGCACCGAATACTTTTTTCAACTAAAAACGAATAAAAACTACAATTTTAACGTTTCTAATCCGATTTTGCTCAAATAGATTTCAACTATATGACCAAATACACTATAAAAATACAAACTTTAACCATTTCAATCGTAAAAAACTTTATTTTTAGCCACAGATTTTCTCGGAGTTGCTTTTTACAACACGAAATTAAATCAAAACCACAATCTATCCTTTTTTTTTTTTTTTTTTTTTTTTTTTTTTTTTTTTTTTTTTTATCTATGTTAACCAAATAACCTAAGAACTCATAAAAATCACAACTTTAACAGTTTTAAGCTTGAAATCTATGATTTTTATCAAAGAAAGTTCTCGGTGTAAACAAAAAACGTACACAAAAAGATTTAGTGTTAAAAAACACCACTTTTTTTTTTTTTTTTTTTTTTTTTTTTTTTTTTTTTTTTTTTTTTTTTAACCAAAAATCACTCCAAAATCATTGTGTGGCTCTGGTACCAATTGTAGGTCCTAATGTTGTTCAAGAATCACACAAATCAATGGAGGTTTTCTAGAGAGAGATAGAGATTGAGAGAAGTGTATAGCTACTATGTGTAAACAAGAGATGATATTATGACCTCTCACACACTCTTACATTAGAAGGGTTTATATATCTTTAAAATGCCACGATGGGCCAAACCTTGGCCATGTATTGGGCCTAGCCGTTTAAGGCTTTGAGTTTACTAGTGGACTAGCATACTAGACATCTGTCACACGCAATGTTATAAATAGCGTGAGGCATGGCGTGACGGCACAGTCACGCCTCAAGCCTTACGAGCCTTTGCGAAGCCTTGGCTTTTCTTAAAGCGTGATTAAAACGGGAAAAAAAATATTTATAGATTTATGTATTTAAGATTTTATATCATTATTTAAGAGCGGTTTCAAATAATAAAGCCCAAATCCCAAATAGCCAGGCCTAAATACGAGGCCCAGATAGGAATTAAGTTTTGAAATTACAAGGCCAAAGAAGTAAATAGCCCAAATACTATAAATTCAAGCCCAAATCCGTAAATCCCCTAAATGCTTCTAAAAATGGCGCCACGCCTTACCAAAAGGCGTGCCTTTTCGCGTCTTTTCTCGCCTTATCCCACGCTACACCTAGAGCCACCGCCAAGGTCCATTTCGTGGCGGCGAGGCGCGCTTTGGCGGTGCCTTGGAGCGCCTTTTAGAACACTGATCACACGTTATACATACTACTAACTAATACAAGGCTCGTGGACTCGTGAATGATCTTCGCTTTAATCCTTAGTAGTTTTCAAAATGATTTTCGCAAATATTATTATTCTGCTCCAGAAAATTATGATCTAACTTAATGTAATTTTGTAACACTCTCTTGATTAGAAAAGTAAGTGAAAAGTACTTAATAAAGGTTGTAATATTTATTTATAAATTTTACATTTATATATTTGTCTACTTTTAATTATATTTTTTGATTAAAAAAAAAAAAAAAAAACCTTAAGATAAATTTAAATATAAGTAATGATTGAGATAATCATATGAAAAGTTTAGTGAAAAAGTTAAAACATTAATTATTAATATAATAATTAAGGTGCTGTTAATCATTAGTCAAAATGTTTTTGTGAATTTTTTGATTAAAGTGAGAAATGATCTTACATTCATTTGGCTTGATAATGGTTGGGTGAAGGAATTAATTTTAGTGACAAAATCCTAAACTTTTTAGATTAAAATCACAAAATATAGTATATATATAGGAGAAAAGAGGGAGTGGAACGGGGAGCGGAGTATCAGGAATGAAGGTGGTTGGGATTTGTCTCGTATTTTAGGAAGTGAGGGTGAGTGCTTAGCGGAGTATCAATCGTTTGTTCCAAAGGAATTCCATCGCGGACACGCATTAGATGACAACGAAATCTTCACGGTTACAAGTCTCAAGGCCATGGTTGATGTTAAAATATGTACCTTCTTTGAATTCAACCCAAAACACGAAACGAATAAGATCATACTAAGAAAATATCTATAAAAACTTTCGGTATTGTAAGGCCTATACCACATTAGAATGACTCTAAACTCAACATTTTGTTCTCATTGCAAAGGTGAAGTTGAAACAGAGAAATATTGTTTTTTAAAATGTCACTAGGTGATGGTTTCATGGGGGTAAAGTTTTCAAGTTGTGGAATATCGGAAACTCTAAGATATCGTTGGCAACAAAGGCCAAACGAACGTCAATGAAAAAAATATAAAAGTAACAGTTTGGCAAGTTGTATGTTGGTCAATGTTTTATATACTGTTGTATGTCCGTAACAACAAAGATTTTATTTTATATTATATTATTTTATTTTATTTTATTTATTTTAATTATTTATTTTATTATTATTATTTTTTTTTTATGATAAAGTCTCAAATCGTAAGACCATTTGTGATGAACTTCAAGTCTTCTTACATCATTGGATTACTTGGAGAGGTAAGGAGTTGTTTAATTTTATTTTGTGGATCAAATTATAAATACGGGACAAGCTAAAGTCGTGCACATTCGAGTACTCTCTAATTCTTTTTGGACAGCTTCGAAGAGGTGCAGTTTTCTGCTAATGGGACTGTTTTTGGTCGTGAGCAGGGGGGTCAAGAGTGGTTCCTGTCCAAAATGACATCGTCATGCTACCTATATATTTATTTATAGGCTATGTTTGGCGCAGTGCTTTTTAGAGCTTTTTGGAATGATGAGCGTTGAGCAATGAGCTTTTTGATTTTTATTGTTCGTTTGGCAAATGAGCAGTGAGCTTTGCTTTTTTTTAGAAAAGCTCATTTTTCCAATGTTTTTTTAAGAAACTGTGAGCGGTAAAGTGTGAGTTGTGGCAACTGCTCACTGCTCACAACTCACTGCTACTTTTACCAAACACACCCATAATAGAAGTAAGAGTTCACGAATGCGAGTAATACTCTTGTGAGGAAAAGCTGATAACCTTGTATTTTATATTTCTCGGGAGTCACCATTAAAAACAAAAACAAAAAAACACAAAGTACACCCTCGCTTACTAGGGAAGGTTTGCTTTGTAAAACTAGGGAGGGTAGGGATAACTCGTCCCAATGACAATTTTTGGCTAGTTAGATATCCGGGCAATCATTTTTCCAACAATTGTACTTCTCACATATAAAACTTGTAAATCTCAATATTATACTTATTACTATGTAATACACTCTTAAGTCGAAAATAATAAACTTTCAATATATGTGTCTTCAGCTAAAATCATGATAGAAAGTATTAGTAGTTATGGAGCAAATCCAGCATCAGTGTAGCAAGTAACTCTGAGCTCCCTTTCAAGATCACCACCAAAAACAAGAAACATGTCTTTAGTATTCTGATAAGGATTTAAAACGTGCGCTTTTAGGGAGTCATTTAGTCTCTAAATTCGTATATATTTGATCAATTATTACCCTAAATCGTTTCTTTTCGCATTTTAGGTCCTTTGGAAGCAAAAGACGGAAACGAGCATGATTTTGGCTTATTTGGACAAGAAAATGAAGAAAACGACCAAGTCACGAATTCGTCAGAAAAGGGGTCGTGACGGCGTCACAAGCTACAACGTGACGCTGTCACTTGCATTTCGACATGATGATTTGATGAAAATATTACAAGTGACGTTTCAGATAAATATAACGGTCTAAGAGCTGACGACGTCACTACCAACGGAATAATGCACGATAGCGTCACACATTACAACATGACGGCGTCACAACGGCGACACAGCTATAGACGAAACCCTAATGACGACGGGTTGACTGCGTCACAATCATAACGTGATGCCGTCACAAGTGTAAACTATATATATTTTTGCATGTTTTCCATTATTCGTGCAACATCTTGGAGATGTAAACCCTAGGACGAATTTCAGAGTTTTGTAAGGCTTTTTCCAGCCACCAAACCTATGTTTCATTGAAGATAAGTGATTCCTCTTAATCATTCAATATGTCTATGTGTTGTTTGATTATATGTGTTTCTTCTATTCTCTTTAACATGCTCGGCTAAATTAATTAGTGTTTGCTTAGATTTGAATGAAACCTAGTTATTAATTATTGATTGTCGTCTCTTGTTTAATTGGTTGTCTCACGTTAGGAGTAGGAAAACTGGCTTATTCTTTAATGTACTAGCTTGTACATCCGACTAAACGCTTTCTTCACTAGAGTGCACTAGTTGTTTATTTTCGTTGTATTTATTGCATGAATTGCGGCTTCTTGATATTAAGAGTCTTAATGACCTTAGGATTCTTAAAGGAGACTTATACATTCATAGAGTTATGAAAATTCGGCACCACCCTACAACCGGTATTAAGGAATACAACGCGCCAATTAAAACAAGGACGTGACAATTCGACTAATCAATAAAAGAAAACTAGGTTGTAAGGATAATTTAATTGAACACCTTTATCTATCATAAGAGTTACCATAATTTATTTTCTGCATTATTAGTTTAATTTAGTTTTTATTAGTTTAATTATTAGTTTTAAGAACCCACTCTTCAAACCCCGAGATATTTTAATTTGCTTTAAAAAAAATATAAAAATATAAAAAGAATCATCATACACCTCTAGACCTAATTCGTCATACACTTCGGCCTTCACAACACTATTCTCCTGGAGAATGATCAATCCCCCGTGTCATACCTATACTACACTACAACGGTTAGGTACAGTGCCTAGGAGGATTTTAAAACTTCTTGCGTTTACAATTATCTGCATCATATTCCTCAGATACTTCAGAATGTTCTTAACAGCACCAGTCACATTCTCCTGGATTCTGTTGAAATCTACTCGTTAGGTTCTTCGCGAACGCTACATCAGGTCTAGTGCACCTCACTGCGTACATGATAGATCCTACAACCGAAGCATAAGGGACTCTTTGTATGCGCCTCACCTATTCAGGTGTGGAGGCACCTTGACTCTTACTCAAGGTTGATTTCTCTTGCATTGGGATACTTCCACGCTTGAAGTTATCCATCTTAAATTTCTTTAAGATTTTGTCAATGTATGCACTTTAACTTAAACCAATTAACCGCTATGATCTATCTCGGTAGATCTTCATTCAAAGAATGTACGCTGCCTCTCCTAAGTCTTTCATGGCAAAACACTTTCCAAGCCAGGATTTTACATCTTGTAGCATTAGAACGTTATTTCCCATGAGCAGTATGTCATCAACATGTAAGACTAGAAATACGACAATACTCATACTAGCTCTCATATATAAACATGGCTCATCAGAGTTTTGAGTGAAAATATACTTTTTGATCTCCTCATCAAACCCCTTATTCTAGTTTCTAGATGCTCATTTTAATTCATATGTATCTTTGAAGCTTACATACTTGATGACATCAAATAATGAGTAAATATATGCTCGTATATTTACTTCTTCTTGGTTGTCTTGTAACTAGATCTTTGGAATATAGCCTAAAATTATGTAACTTAACTGACGGTAATAGTGGTTATTTGAATCATAAACCCTAGATCCGAATCATGTTAATTGAATGTAGGAAACCATCTGTAACGGTCCTAGCTTAGGAGTACTAAGTCTGCAAGAGTCCCTAAGTAGGTTCTTTTCTTGTGACTAGTACGCGTGATGCCAGTAGGTAGATGATTACAAGAATGAGGCAAATAAGTTAGTAAAACTTGGTAGAAGTTTATGTTGCATTTATGTCACCTCAGATAGATTATAAATAGTAGTTGAAGTACTTTATGCGGGCTTCGTTAATGGTGCTAGCATTAACCCTCGTTAGAGCCTCGGATTAAGGGAGAAGACCCACCTTGTTTACATTAGCAAATCACCAGCGAGGGTATGTCCCTAACTAGAATCATTGCTGTAACACCCCCAAAATCAAGATTTGCGGAAGCATACATATTTGGGTCCTACTAAATCGATAATCACAACGCAAAGATATATAGAACGGATTAAAAATCCGTTTTAAAATTCGTTACATTTTCAAAGTTAAATTGTCATACATCGCAATCAGTTCAAATACAATGAAGCCCATTTAAATAAAGCGGTCCCAAACTCAGAGTTTAATGCATAAATAAAAATATTTCCAACAAATTTTATGACCATCGTCATGCCCTGCCTTCAGTACACACATTCTCAATTACCTGAGAAAACATGCTAAAAGTCAGCTAATGCTGGTGAGTTCATAGGTTTAAAGTAAATAGCACATATAGACCATAGCAAATATCTCAGCAAATAATTCAACAAACACACACTATCCTGCTATGCAAACACTAAGCTCATCTAACCGAACTAGACAAACAATATGCCTAACTGGCATAGCAAATAAAAGGGTGCCCGCGAATGTTAATCCCCAGACACTCGGAAAATTTCAATATGGTATACGTTCGCATTGACTATGCCGAGCCAACCGACCGGGGGAGTCACCCCCAATAGATCTATTTATATCACACGCGTTTTCCAGCAGGAATTGACGGTTGATGATAGTGGGCGCAATGGGATTCAGCTAACTTAGGTTTCCGCATATAAGTGTGTATAAAAACAAAGTTCATTTTGGTCCATGAAAAGAATTTTGCATGTTTCTCACCCCCAATGTTTATAAAAAAGAAATACGTATAAAAATGGGGCTATAAACTCACCTTAAAAACAATAGCAATCTGCTAATCAACAACAACACAGTGCAACCGCTCCGACACGCGACCTAGATCAGTATGGTAAGTCTTAGCGAAATATTCATATTTTAAATGTCTCATCTCAATTGAAAAGTTTACGTGTGACCAGTGCTCGTGTATTTCTTGCTTGCTGTGTGGTAAAGTATATTTCAAAATGGTTTATCGTATATAACTCTCTGGTGATGGCTTATGGTGAAAGTGTACGGTGAATGTACATGCGACGGAACTTCCGTGCTTTGCTTGTAGCAAACTACGTAAGTAATATATATATATATATATATATATATATATATATATATATATATATATATATATATATATATATATATATATATATATATATATACATTATATATAACAGGAGGCGTTACACGTAGATAATGCCACATAATGCCACCTCAATGCCATGTAATTGTCATTAAAAGCCATGTCATCACATTATGTCCACCTAAGCATGATTTTAGGCAATTAAAATTTGGATTAAGTAAAAATTTGACATTTGCAAGAATCGAACCTGAGTCATTTAATACACATACAAATACTTCAACCACTGGACCAAGCCAGTTTTTTTGATTTTCAATACAAACTAATTAAGTCATGCTTAAATAATTGAAATTTGTTAAGGTATATGTAAGGAATAGATCATGCATAAAATTGAATTATTATTATAAACATACGGCACACATTCACCCCTCTTCATTCAGAACTAAATCCTGGAAAAATACCTAGGTCTCATCCCTATTCGATCTAAACAAAAGAGCAGCCATCAAAAACTTCACACCATGATCCAAACTAATCGATTTCATTCGTAGTCTGGTAAGATTTCATTTGTTAATTCAACATATAATATATATTGAATAGAATTCGTGGGTATTCCATTTTCTGTAGGTTTTCTGATTTTTTAATTCGTAGGTGTTTCGATTATTACGTTTTCTTTTAGTTTAATGGCTGCATTGATCCAACCAACATGCTACAACTTAATCAGGTGATTTTGAATATTTTCTGTGGAACAGTACTAAGTTATCAACAGCAGTACTAACTCACTCGCATAGCAGTACTAATAATTAGGAGCAGTACTAACCTTTCAATCAGGAAGCTTGCAAATTTTTTGTTTCGATTGAATTAAATATATTTAATTTGATATGTATGATTTGGTTGTTTTAATGTATTTTTGTATCTGATATTATTGATATTGCATTTTCTTGATCATTTTGATATTTATTCAAGATGGGATACTACATTCCTATATGTCACATCTGACTATTAGTGTAGTTTGTCATATTAGAGTTTACCATTTCATAAACATGTGCCAGAGGTAAGTGAATGAGAAATAAATGTCAGTATGGAATGATTTACATCTTTATGAACTTCGTTTTGTGTAGCTTTTGGTAGCTCAGAAATTTTCAGTTGACAGCCTTGCTGGCTGAAGTAGGACTGAACATCCAGGAAGCATATGCTTTTTCCATAGTGGATCGCTACTCATTAGATGTCTTTGTTGTTGATGGTTGGCCGTATGAGGTAGTGTCTTTGTTGTTGATAGTTGCGTGTATCATGTTGTTAACATTTTTTGTTTTCTTCTGCACTTTAAGATTGTCAGTTACGTTACACGGATAGCTATTCATAGCGACCTAATGTTACGTGTTCTCTTAATTTGGTAGAGATGAATACGTCTATGGAAAATGTACCTAGCAGTTTGCGCGCTCATAATAATTTCAGCATTGACTTCAACTGTGGTGGCTAATGTTTCGAGAATTGACTGGCCGAGGAATGCTGCTGGTTTGGTTGATCCTAATTACTGGAAAGGCACACTCCAACCTCGCCCTGTTCTTGATTGGTACTTTGATTTTACATGGTTATTGAGCTACATGGTTCAAGCTCCTTGATGAACTCAAGTAAGTACATTTTATTACTATCATTTATCCTATTAATTTGACTTGTTTTACTATATTATGTATGAGGATTGATACTTAATCGTTTACTTTTGTAATTCTCAGGTAAAAACAAGCATTTGGTGAAACTTAGCGATTATGGACTAAAAACGGAGTAAAATGATCAAGATTGGAATTTGTTGTTGGAATGAAGAGAATGAAGACCACTGCCTGACTTTGAAGAATGCGCCGCATGGATTTATCCCATGCGCCGCATATGAAACTTTGGTCAACGAAGAATAACCAACTTGTTCTGCTCCAGATGCGCCGCATCTCACTCGTTACATGCGCCGCATCACTATCAATATTTCACCAGATACGATCCAAGATACAAGAGGACATGCGCCGCATCCAAAGATGAAGATACGCCGCATCTTCTGGCGGTGTACGAATATTCCTGAATATTATAATCTTGGACCCCACGCGAAGTTAAGTACATGCGGCGCATCTACGTACTAGATGCGCCGCATCTTACCCTCAGACAGAAACTATAAATACCCCAAGACCAGACGAATTCGATGTGACATATATTATATACGAACCAAAGACCAGAAACCCTAGGACGAATTCAGTCAAGGCAGCAGCACAAGACACACCCAAATCAAAGATACAAGAGCTGTAAGAAGGTGTTGCATGTGTTTAATTCATTAAGTAGTTTTGTTTTATTGTGTTAGTAAACTTTAATTCATCAAGATTGGTGGCTTGTGTAATGTGACAACGGAAAGGTTGCACTCCCTTAAAACTGCTTTCTCATCAATTAAAGTTTATATGTTAGTGTCTTTGGTGACTTTTATTAGTGCATTGATAACCTCTGTGGCTAGCTGAGCGTTGATCGGGTCGCCATGCCTCTGCCCTCGCCTGTTTATTAGATGCCTATGCATTCTATGGTCTGTAGAAAAGTAGGAGAAAGATAAACGGGATAGTCATAAGTAATCATTAAGGGTTTACTCGCCGATAAGATTAGAACCAACGAGAAAGGACTTAATCTCGGTGCGTTGCATCGAACTATACACTTCATATAACACTAGCAATAAAACAAGTGACAAACTACTTATCATAAGGACAGCCCTCTTATTGTCTCGAGTATTTATCTGTGTACGTGTGTGCTACTTGCTGATTCGTGCCTATTGGTTTAGTTTATTATTTAATTGCAACCAAATCGTGCCAGTCTCTCAGGCTGAACCCCCCTTGCGTTAGAATAGGTTGTATAGCTAACTTAATATATTAAAATACTGATTAGAATAACTAGATAATACGTTCCACTCTTAGTGATCGACATTCTACTTACCATTATATTCATACTGACCGGGTACACTGCTCGTTAAGTGTGTGTGTTATTGATAAGTCGGCTAAATATAAATTTAAAACTTGATTAGGCATTAAAACTGCTAAACCGCAACGACACGCACGCGCATCAAGTTTTTGGCGCCGCTGCCGGGGAGTGAATTGTTATTATCTGTTAATTTGATTAGTATTTTAATTAGGTTTTTAATTTTTTATCTAACCGCTAATTTTGTTGTGTATTAGTTTAATTTGCATTCATTGTACTATTTTGCATATTTTCTGTTTTTGTGTGTTATTTGTTTGCTTTTGTTTGTGTTTATTTTTGTGTGTTTTTATTTGTTTTTAATTTTTCGTATTTTTTGTTTTCTGCTATCGTTGTACTGAGCTAAATCGAACGATACGGCGCATCTGATTCCTCAGATACGGCGTATTGCGTTCAATTTTTTTATAAAATACAACGCGTTTAATTAATTCGATACGACGCATCTTTTCCCCAAGATACGGCGTATCTGTTTTTAATAAGAAATTTTTTTTTTCTAAGCGATAATTCGATACGACGCATCTTTTCCCCAAGATACGGCGTATCTGTTTTTGATAAAAAAAATTTTTCTAAACGTTAACGCCATACGACGCATCTGCTTCAGCAGATACGGCGTATCTATTATTTTAATTAAAAACAGTTTTCGATTAATTAAACAGATACGGCGCATCGATCTCTGTCGATACGGCGTATCTCCTGAATCAAAAATCTTATATTTTGAAACGTAACGAAAATACGGCGCATTAACTTTTGTTAATACGACGAATATAATTTGATAAATATAGTTGATTTTTGATATTTACTTTGATCGGCCCACTACTCTCGTGTGCAAGTTGTTTATTTTCAGGATAAAGGATGACTCAAGCATCACCATGAAAGATTACGTTCTGAACAAAACCGAGAGACGCTAGCTGGAGTGATCAAACGTAACCTCTTCGATTATTCAACCTGCCCAAAGGGAAGTTCTCCGCATTATAATCTCAATTTTATTATCCATATTATACATCTGATTCAAATTGTAATTTTAATTTTGTATGCTTAAAAACGATATTTGTTCCTAACCTCGGAATAAATTCTTATCATCTAAACTATAAGATTACAATTGTTAATAAAACGTTTATACCTATTGCTCTTATTTTGAATTCATTTATATCGCACGGTGTAACCGTTTTACCCCAATTTGGTGTATAAAGAATCGTGTTGCGGAGGCCAAGGTACGTTCCTCATCTAAATTTCGTTCACTAATATAGCGATACGGCGGATCTAAATATCCAAAGCGCTGTATCTCTGACCAACTAGGACTCATTGACTAGTCAACGAAATTAAATAGATACGGCGCATCCAATTTTCCAATACGGCGCATCTCTTTGCCCTATAAATACGACGGGAATGCGCCGGATCTAAAATCTTTACCGCATAAACACACACAGTTAAGAACTTACACACACTAAAAGTTATACTCTAATTCCGATCATTTTTCCTAAATCCACCTCTAATCCGATCTATAATCCATCTCCTAATCATCAAATTAAGGTAATTATTCCATTTCGATTTAATCTTGGTTAATACGAAAATTAGGGCTTATATGATTAATTCGATTTGTGCTTAAATGATATAGAGATATGATTAGGACTTGTAATAGATGATCTTCCCCGTGTTTAACTTGCGTAAATCATCGAATTTCTGCACTAGTTTGATTTGACCGAAAATTTGGGTTTTGAATTCGATTTTGAATATTTAGCGGGAAGGTGGATTAGTAAAATGTGATGAGCTATTAGAACTGATATAAGGAGTATATGAAGCTGTGATATTTAGTGGTAGTTTACGTCACGGATACGGATTCTTGAAAAGCATGCCTGATCCCCTTTATTTATACTGATATGCTTTTAGATGCGGCGCATCTAGGTTAATTGATGCGGCGTAACGACCTTTTCCAAATTAATAAAACTCTAGATACGCCGTATTGCCTAATCTAGATACGACGCATCCCAATACGCCGTATCTCATCTATTGCTCCGCATCTCTTATACTTTGTGCAGATACGCCGCACTGATTAAATCAGATGCGCCGTATCTACCTTTCTTGCAGATTACTTACTGACTTTGAAAATTTATTTCAGATGGAACTACCAGAAGTTGCACAGAGACACCAGTGGTTACGATTCGAGGATATGGGTCTAACCCCTGGCACTTTGGAGGATTACTTACGGAGACTTGAGTCGATTTACTTTAGGAGGATATTCAGGGTACAGGCTTTGGATTTCGATGATGTGGGGTTGATTGGGGCAGGACATGCTGCTGAGAGTTTACAGCATAGGATGGAGATGGTAGTTGCTGGAGATGATGAGGAGGTGGTGTTCAGATCTAGTGCTTGGGAGAGACTGTTCAGGATCGACGAGCCCTTGGTGAGGGAGCTCATGCTGGAGTTCTTTAGTACATTTTACTACAGAGAGACGGATACGGGTTTAGATATTGCCGACACCCTTGTGTTCAAACTGGGTGGGGTGTCGAGGCAGATGTCGATGAGACAGTTTATCCTGGCCATGGGTTTGCATACAGCTGAGGAGCTTGAGTCAGATGGGTTTACCCGATATTGGGATGATAGTTTGCGGGCGGTCCCTGACAGAGGATTGTTCAGTGATTACTGGGATAGGATTTCTTCGGGGGGTGATATCACTACTTCCACCCCCTCATACACTTTGATCAGGGAGCCGATGAGGAGGCTGTGCCACAGGCTGATTGCACTTACCATTGCTGGGAGGGGTCAGTCACCTGAGAAGGTGACCACTCTGGACCTCTTCCTCCTTAGGAGCATGGATGAGGGGTTGTCGGTGAACATCCCCCATTTTTTGGCACACTACCTCCACCGATCAGCTGCAGGGAGAGATCGGAGGAGCCAGATGACTGGCGGGCATTTTGTTTCTAGGCTAGCCCGCCATTTTGGAGTGATTGGAGCGGAGATCCCAGCAGGGCTGGAGGTTGTGGTGACCCATCTCTCGGTTATTGACAGGGATTACTTGGTTAGGCTTGGGATATGCCAGCAGGCTATGGGAGAGTACGTTTGGGTAGCATTAGGGCCCACCAGAGCTGCAGGACCAGAGGCGGAGCAGGGAGGCCCTCAGGGACCTCCGGCTGCTGCTTCAGCCCATCAGGAGGAGCCGCAGGCACCAGTACCCCCACCAGTCCCTGTACGTACCATGGGTCAGAGAGTCGAGGCAGTCGAGGGGGAGTTGAGAGCTTTGAGAGGGATTGTTGATGGTATGAGGAGAGATTCAGACTGGCTGGTTATGAGTGTGAGCAGACTATTGGAGCAGCAGGGTATTACCCACACCCGTTCTGATGGTACTCATGTTGCGGGAGTGACACGTGCATACGAGCGCAGAGTCCGCCCTAGGACTGATGGAGCCAGCACTTCCGGGACCCATCCAGACGACCTCACTCACCCATGATCTTACTCTCTTGATTTTACAGACATTGTTCCACATATTATTATTATTTTTTGGATTGTACTGATCACTATTCTCGTGTATATATTTAATGTTTCAGTTTATGTTTCTTGTTATATTTGATGAAGACTGGCATTAAGTTCAGCATGAGAGTACGAGAGGACGTAAGAGATTAAACCGTGGAACGAGTCATTTTACATCAGACTGTTATCAGTCTGTTTGGTAACTACATGCGCCGCATCTGGTAAACAGATGCGACGCATCCTATCCTTTATTTCGTTTTATTTTTGTTTCAGGCCGCAGAGGATACGGCGCATCTCAATTCTGAGATGCGACGCATCTCCTGCAGATGGTCATATCTTATTTTATTTTTCTGCATTTTTTATTTTCGAATTTAAAACTTTTTATCAGTTTATTTTTAAATGCGGCGCATCCCTGGTTAAGGATGCGGCGCATCTTTTATTCTGATCCGTATTTATTCCAGGCTCGATACGGCGTATCTTCTTCCATAAGATACGGCGCATCGACTGACCTGATGATTTTCATTTTAAGTTTTTATGTTTTATTTTTACCTAACTACTAATGTATTATGCAAGTTGAACCTTTCTTATCTTAGGTGTGTTTTAAAGTGTTGGTGGTATTATAGATTCCTGCATTTCCTGTGGATACATCTTATATGAAGCTTAAACGTTCTAATCCACAAGAAAGATGATTTTTGCTCTACTACTAATGGAGGATCATACCGAGCAAATCTCAGGGGAGTTTTTTTGTTCTAATTCTTTTATTTTCCAGTTTTTTAACCTTTTATACAAACAACGAGGACGTTGTTTAACTTAAGTGGGGGGATTGGAGAATTAGAACACTTAACACTTACTTGTCCTAAACTTTTAAAAATATGCTTAAAATGTGCTTAATATATCAAAATTTAAAATTTTTAGCATGTTTTTGTTTAAAGTCTAAGTTGCATAGCTGCACACATGACGTTATTTTCAAAAATTGTGATTTTTCAAAACTCACAAATCTATGAGTGTGCCGGTGACTTGTAAACTTTAGAACTTGGCTTGTATACTATTCGAGACCACCATAATAAGTATTATTTTATATAATTGGAATGACTTGTCTAAATTGGTAAATTTCTAGGATTACACCCAAATAGCCTTATATGTTATGTGTTATCAGCTAACTACACTGGTTAGTTAACCCCCGTATAACCCTTTTGTTACTCTCATTTTTAGAGTAAGATACCCCTAGAAAAACACTCAGAGCCATTCCTTTCGTTTCTTACACCTATGTTTAAAATGTTTCGTTACACCCTTACACCTTAGCCTACCCTGTAGATTAGAATCCGTGGTTGGTTAATTGCTTTAGGCAAAGTGTGTTTCCTTACATTACCTGTGTTCGTGTGCGTAATTCATTATCTTTGGTTAGGTCGGGAAATTGCACAATGCAATTGGAGTGAAAGTAAATATTGTATATCTTTGAGTTTATTTTTCGTGTGTTTACTACTTTCACTATTACCGTTATTTCTGAAGTTATGAAAAGTATGAAAAATTATCCAGAATTATTGTTATAGTGATGTGGTGAAATTTTACACATCTATGTTTAGTGTCAAAAAAAAAATAAAAAAAAAAAAAAAAAAAAAAAAAAAAAAAAAATCGAAAAAATGAGAAAAGAAAAAGAAAAAGAAGAAAGTTGGATGTTTGATTAAACCAACGATGTAAAGTTATGTAAGTGGTCGATATCACCACTATTTGTTGTATATTATATCTATGGATTGAATGGGAGTTGGCAGTTATGGGAACGTCAACTAAGGTTTATTCTTTGATTAAGATCTTGTTGAGTATAATTCGTGTCTACCTAAAGCGTGTGTTTCAAGTGTTAAAGCGTGAGTTATTCAATGATATGAGTCTTATTCATGGGATGGTTGGGATAGTGATTAACCACACTTAGGATTTTAATTTATTTGTTTTGTTTATTTTTTATTTTACACCAATTTATATCCCAAATATTATCCATACCCTGTATTATTCTTTATCAGACCAAACCTTTGATTTATTGAGATTAGGGATTTGAGCAATCTTAAGTATCGTAGTCGTGGATTCGGCTATGTACTTATGATTTTGTCGCCCTTTTTGATATATTATTATTGGTGAAGTTTGGACCTATCTTTAGCCTATTCGAGTTAAGGATTTGAGCAATTGCAAGTATCGTGTTCGTGGATTCGATCATGTATTTGTGATTTTGTCGCCTTTTCTGGAATTTGAGATCGATAGAGATTAAGAATAATTAACCTTTAAGCCTAAAAACCCTTTTTACCGCTTTAGACTTGTTATTCCTTAGCTTTAGTGGGGGAGATGTGTATACTTGCCAAGCTTATGATAGAATATTCGTCGCGACTGGACAGTTAAACGATTAGATTTGCTTTTATCAAAATATTTTTATTCTACTTCTAATTCGTTAAGTGTTTAGTTGTGTAATTATGACAAAAGACGAATACATGCTTAAATATAAAAATAAATCCTAACATTTTTAGGATACATTTTCATAAGATTAATTCTAAGGTTTACTTGGGGACAAGTAAAGTTCAAGTGGGGGGATATTTGATGAACTCAAATAAGTACATTTTATTACTATCATTTATCCTATTAATTTGACTTGTTTTACTATATTATGTATGAGGATTGATACTTAATCGTTTACTTTTGTAATTCTCAGGTAAAAACAAGCATTTGGTGAAACTTAGCGATTATGGACTAAAAACGGAGTAAAATGATCAAGATTGGAATTTGTTGTTGGAATGAAGAGAATGAAGACCACTGCCTGACTTTGAAGAATGCGCCGCATGGATTTATCCCATGCGCCGCATATGAAACTTTGGTCAACGAAGAATAACCAACTTGTTCTGCTCCAGATGCGCCGCATCTCACTCGTTACATGCGCCGCATCACTATCAATATTTCACCAGATACGATCCAAGATACAAGAGGACATGCGCCGCATCCAAAGATGAAGATACGCCGCATCTTCTGGCGGTGTACGAATATTCTTGAATATTATAATCTTGGACCCCACGCGAAGTTAAGTACATGCGCCGCATCTACTTACTAGATGCGCCGCATCTTACCCTCAGACAGAAACTATAAATACCCCAAGACCAGACGAATTCGATGTGACATATATTATATACGAACCGAAGACCAGAAACCCTAGGACGAATTCAGTCAAGGCAGCAGCACAAGACACACCCAAATCAAAGATACAAGAGCTGTAAGAAGGTGCTGCATGTGTTTAATTCATTAAGTAGTTTTGTTTTATTGTGTTAGTAAACTTTAATTCATCAAGATTGGTGGCTTGTGTAATGTGACAACGGAAAGGTTGCACTCCCTTAAAACTGCTTTCTCATCAATTAAAGTTTATATGTTAGTGTCTTTGGTGACTTTTATTAGTGCATTGATAACCTCTGTGGCTAGCTGAGCGTTGATCGGGTCGCCATGCCTCTGCCCTCGCCTGTTTATTAGATGCCTATGCATTCTATGGTCTGTAGAAAAGTAGGAGAAAGATAAACGGGATAGTCATAAGTAATCATTAAGGGTTTACTCGCCGATAAGATTAGAACCAACGAGAAAGGACTTATCTCGGTGCGTTGCATCGAACTATACACTTCATATAACACTAGCAATAAAACAAGTGACAAACTACTTATCATAAGGACAGCCCTCTTATTGTCTCGAGTATTTATCTGTGTACGTGTGTGCTACTTGCTGATTCGTGCCTATTGGTTTAGTTTATTATTTAATTGCAACCAAATCGTGCCAGTCTCTCAGGCTGAACCCCCCTTGCGTTAGAATAGGTTATATAGCTAACTTAATATATTAAAATACTAATTAGAATAACTAGATAATACGTTCCACTCTTAGTGATCGACACTCTACTTACCATTATATTCATACTGACCGGGTACACTGCTCGTTAAGTGTGTGTGTTATTGATAAGTCGGCTAAATATAAATTTAAAACTTGATTAGGCATTAAAACTGCTAAACCGCAACGACACGCACGCGCATCACTCCTTAATTTTGATTTCACTAAAGCTATATGTACTGTGTGCGGGTATTTAGTAGAGACAGTGCGAGTAAATGGCTGTTGGGAAACTCAATATACAAAGTTTGAAAGCGATGATAATGAAGTTACTGTTTCTGATATTGCTGTGCCTTATTGAGAACGGCCTGTGGGGCCCACGTGGTGGTGTCATGTTGAGGCAGGACATCCTTCCGTCCATTCTTGGTTAAGTAACTCCAAATGGTTGCATCCGGCTATTAGTATCACTTTAAGAGATGAAAGCAAGCTTATTAGCGAGCGCATGAAGCATCTAATTTATGAGGTACTATCTTTGATAACATTCCCGAGTATAGCAATATTAAGTGAGGTGGTAAAATGTGGGTGGGGTTGACCCGAAAAACTTTTTGCCCAATATTTAAAAAAAAAATCCATTTATAACTGTTTCAGTAATAATATTATTTTATTTCACTTAGATTGATTTCGGTGGATTTATGCTTAAGAATATGTTTTGGGCGGCTATTTGATTCATTTTTGCTGTTTCCTACTAAGCACAGTCAGAGCTAAAGCAAAACCGAATCGACCCATTCATATGTAAATTGGGTCAAATTTACCACAGCTACTTCGTTTCGTCATTTTCTGATATCACGCTGCATATACCATTTTAGATTATTAACATGTGTATACTATATATTTGTTATGATCAGTTGGATTGTGTTAAATTAAATCAATGAGTAACCTTTAAGCTTTATGCTGCAAAAAACTACTACAAATCTGATATGGTGTGGTCTTATGTTTCATGATATACTCTCATGGTGTTTGTAAGGTTCTTCATTGCACAGGTTCCTGATTTTAGCAGTTAAGTTCTCTTGATGCTTCTTAAATGCATTAAAATGAGATTGTACCCATCTGATGCTTTTGTCAAAATTGTTTTATTCCTTAAATATATAGATAACTGTCATGATTCTTGACACCGAAGTGCAACATTTTATGGAAAGATCTATTTTGATTAGTTATATGAACTCATGCTGCATTATTGGTGCAAATTATAAGTTTTAGTTATAAAATCAGTATCCCTTAAATTTAAATTTTCTAATGGATTGATCTTTGGTAGTTGTAGATGTTAACACACCTCTGTTCATTTACTTTCTCTGTTTTGTCTGCATCAAGTGTTGTTGGAAAAACTCTCAGATGATCGTATGTTATTCTTATAGGTGAAGTTGCTCCTTGAAATGCTTGTGAAGAAATGTGGTCTTGAGGCTGTTAGGGAAGTTACTTCAGCAATGGTTGAGGCTCGATGGAAGTTCAACAACATGGTAGCAGATGTCAACTTTCCATTGTCACCACCATACATTTGGGATGAGTCAGGACAGATGGCAATCGACTTTAGCAACGGGGAACAAGAAAGTATAGACTTTATCAAATATACTTCGACCACTGAACCTCTAAAAGATGTAAACACCACACTCTCTAGCTGCAGCATCTTCACTCTGCTGTAGTCGGCCTCTGAGAGTGCAGGTAAAGGTGGTGGGACATCATCATCATATGTAGCCTACAATGTTAAAAGTAATGTTCAGATGTACACAACACACCTATGAGATTGTAAGTTGAGCAATATGATACATATGCATTTACTCACTACAATGTTTAGGGTCTGCAAATTTGGGCATCCCCAAATCATATCTAGGGAAAATGATAACATCTCATGACTGCTGAAATTTATTTCATGCAATTTAAGTGCCTTGAGACAAGGAAAAGTTGTAGGGAACAACTTCCTACCAACAGGTTCTACAACTAACTGAAACAAAAACATACACCTCCATTAGTTAGACAATTAATTATAAAGCATTGTTATGACCATTTGTAAATCGAATTCAAGACACAGATTGATTGGTCTTACCCTGCAGTTTACAAAATTCAAAGCTAGCTCTTGAAGTTTTGGAAGAGACCCGATATGCTCAAAGATGTTTGAACTATTGATAGCCACACTTTCAAGGTTACGTAATGGCAAATATAAGAAAGGTTTGTTGTGGATCAGTTCTCAGCCCCCACAAGCTGCACAACCAGCATTTGTGCCTTCAGCTGGACCGAATGCTAACCTATTGGATCTCTTTCCTCAGGTAATATTTTTAAGTCTTAAAAGCCTGTTTCATCTCGATACTGTGATTAATAAATTTCTTACATTTGGTCTATAGGGTCTTCCTGATATGGGAGCGAATGCTCCTACTGGTGCTCCAGGCAACCTCAATTTTCTCCGTAATAGTCGACAGGTATTCACACAGACACATGTGTATATAGCAATTCACATGCTCAGTTTACTTAAATAATTTACAATCTATTTGTTTTATTCAGTTCTAATCACTTCGAGCCATGGTGCGGGCGAATCCACAAATCTTGCAGGTATGTATGTCATTGTTTTGGTGCATGCAACACATACACATGAGTTTATATGTTTATGCATGATGGTCTCTTATTTAACATTGTGATGATGACAGCCTATCCTTCAAGAGCTTGGAAAGCAAAATCCTCACTTGGTGAGACTTATCCAGGAGCATCAAGCTAATTTTCTTCGTTTGATCAATGAACCTGTTGAAGGCGAATAGTAAGTTATCTGTCAATGTCTTATATTTTTAAACTAGTCAATCCATTTTTTTGTTCTAAATGCTAATCTAAGAGGGGCCAAAATTTCAGGAATGTACTTGGAGATCTTGGTGCAGCAATGCCACAGGATGTGACTGTTACACCTTAGGAACGTGAAGCCATTGAATGCGTGAGTTACAAAATTTATTGTTTATGCATGGAGCAATAAAAATATAGAATGGAAAGTTATATAGGAATACAACTCACGCACAATCTAACGAGCTTAATCACGACAACATTCTTCAAAGTAAAGATGTCATTAAGGATGTTCCAGAAAACTTTTCGAGCGGTACTAATTTAAATTACTGATCTTGATGGAAGATAACCGATTGGTGGAAACTTATGATAACCGGTATGGGGTCACAGAACCTTATATGCAAAAACACAAAAAGGCCAACATATGATATGGGTATATGGTCATAAATTCATGACATGAATGTTTTCAAATGCGTGCAGAGCATCCATGGATAAGAGAAGATAGTGAATCATCGGACAAGCCAATCGACAGTGCAGTCCTTTCTAGGATGAAGCAATTCTGAGCTATGAACAAGCTCAAGAAACTTGCTCTCAAGGTAATAAACTAGGAATCAGTACTTATGAATGGGTATTTCCTTGTGCTTTCATATTCGAAGTATTTGAACATGACGTTCCCCACACAAACCAATAGATGTATAATGATGCAAATTAAAAGGTTTATCAAACATCATTTAGGAATTTACAAGGACCTCGACTAATCAACGAAAGCCTCAAAAATGATTCAGGCGAGGCCTAAAAGTGTCCATAAATATGTATTGAAACTTAAGGATAATATGTTAGAAACTTAAGGGCCACAATATATTGACAGTTAACTACAAAATGATAATCGCAATAGGGATCACTTCGAAGTTATAACATCTTATTATG
Organism: Artemisia tridentata subsp. tridentata; assembly: GCA_021014915.2. Lineage (NCBI taxonomy): Eukaryota > Viridiplantae > Streptophyta > Magnoliopsida > Asterales > Asteraceae > Artemisia > Artemisia tridentata. The sequence goes on along the minus strand of CP139501.1, from coordinate 161,606,419 downwards.
GATTTGAGATACTTTGTGTTACTCAACTTATATAAATTGCAATGCAGAGATACATCTTAAAAAAAAGGATAAATGTTTGTGAAGAAGCCTTTTTGTCATAAATCAGTATGGAGTAGTCATGCTTATGGAACATAATCAACAAGTTCTGGTACTAACTCTTTACTATGTTTTTGTTATTTGTATGCTACATTCGTATGGGCAATTGATACACCATTTGATTTCTCACTATAAAAACCTGCTTTTCACACTTAAATTGTCAGTAGTATGTTCAAATTCATAAAGGAATTCATGGACAGAACCATTAAGAAAACTAATTTCTGTTTTCACAAGACTTAAAAAGTGTTCCTAATTGTAACAAGTTAAGGTTAAACATGATTTTTGAGTTAATAGGACTCATGCCGTTAAACGAATAGATAATAGGAATGTTTGACTCAAACTTTTGTATTCTAATCGCTATTTTTGCATTTTATTTTGCATATAAGGGGACTCAATTACTCAAAATTGTTTTTACTCAGATAATTAGTTAAGGGGGTGTTTGGATTAGCATTATAAAGTGAAAATTCTGATAAAAATAAGTGCTTTTAGTGTAAAGATAAGCAAATGCAGTAAGTAGTTTTATTATAGACTCAAAATTGCTTTTACATTGTCTTGATGGTCATTCTCTGGTGACATGATTTCAGGTTGCTGAGTCTGTTACCAAGTTGAACAACCGATTGCCTCCTTTTGTGAAGCAGGTGTCGCCTACCATAGTGCAACTTCCCGCCAGTTACTACTCAATTAATGAGACGTCCCTAATGCTAGAATTTGGATTTATGAAGATGATGATTCTAATAAGAGGCTGCAAATCTTAACTGGTATGCCCCATTCACTTATGGAATAACTGTGGTTATGTTATTACTCTATGTACCACACGGAAGTATAATAGAATGATGCGAACACCATAGCGTGGCCACTATGTCCATAGTTAGTTATTTACTTATTCGTTGAAAATATAAAGGGGGTGTTTGGGATTGCATTCCGTGGGCTATTATCTGATTATTAGTGTGTCTGCAAAACACATATATCACGAAAATAGTGTTCACGAACGATTTGCACAAAAGGCGATTGTTTGCGATCTTGAAACATCTCAACCCAACATAGTTGAAAAGACCTGTTTTCAAGGCAGTTCCAGTGTATGAATCTGTGAAAGGACACTGTTGAGGTGCGGTCAAATATACCTTATTTCCTCTGCTGCTGTATCCAGGTTATGAAGTAAAATTTTGTATTTTCATTGTCATAATAGATCAAAATACGTTGACAACATAGAAACTAAAGGGTGTGAAAGTGATCCTAATTTTCTAAAAGTAGATACTTCTTAATTGGACCCTTACCCACATAATGCAGGGGTTGATTTTTACCCACTCAAAATCCGGAACACTTTTGCACCCTTTGATCAGGTAGTCTCCTTTGATGTTGTCAACCAGGTACTTCTCAAAATATTATGGAGAAGTATCCTTTGACTGCTACCATTTTCTAAAAGCATTTGCAACCATTGCAGCAGGTAGTCTCGGACAGATCAACAGGTTGATCTTCAACGTTCATTTAATATTTCAGTTGCTGATGTAATTGGAAGATAACCGGTTGGTGGAAACCGTTGGCACTGTCAGTTCACCGTCTCATCACAAGTGGAAGTTAAGTGGTATTTTTGGGCAGTTAATTACTTTCAGATAATATCAGGATCTGTTACTAATATATTAACAATTATTGGTATGATATATGTAGCGTTTGTACTGATGTATGTAAGTGTTTGTACTGATGTATATACTTTCAAGGCTTTAAAACAACAATTATATTCACGTATTGGTAGGGTGATAGTCAATGGTTGCCTAATAGTAAAAAGATATGTCATGCGTCACCGATGTGATCGGTATTTCACAGTAGTGTGGCCACCTTTTTATATATTGAACTTTCATATGGTTTGTAACGCGTTGTACGAGGTTTACTGATTTAATGTGTAGATGTGAATTAGATCGATTAGCTGATAACTTATGCAATAGTAAGTTATTTTGGATTATCTTCGATAGTTTATGGGATGTTTGAGGTGTCTAAATAGCTTATGATACAAATTTCTGCACAACTTCGTCCTACAATGAAGTAACACTACTTATAAGATCAAATATCCCGCCGCAACGCGCAGCACTCCGTATTTTACTAAAAACTAATGTTGAACCAATCTATGATGTATTGTGAGGTTTAGAAATGAATGTAAGCATTACTTGATATGGTTATGTTATTTTTATATTTCTTATTATATGATGTGTTGTTATCATATGCAATATGATGAATTGTTTATCACTACTTTATCATATAAGTAAACAAACATTTTTTCATATAACCGTACTCAGCTGTATACGGTTTAGTCAAACAATTAACACGTTATTTACTTACGACCAGTTAGATTTTGCCAAACAATATTATGAAGCGAACCCGCCCATCGGGCGGGTCATGAAGCTACTTAATGTTAATAAGTGGACAAACAATTTAATAAACAAATCCAAACGCCCCTTAAAAAACTAAAAACAAGTAAACAATTTAATAAGAAACAGAAAAAAACCTCTATTTCAACTTTTTTGTATGCTGTTTTTATTAGTTGTTCTCACAAGATTTTGTAGCATTAGCCTGAATTGATACCAAAGAAACCATAACCTTGAAGAATCTTGAGGGATATGAGAAGGAATTGCCCATGCGATCTGATAAACAAAACCCGATGACAAATTATATCAGGATATCAGGATAGGTACTTCTTCTGCATGTGAAAGTATATCAGGATCTTGTGTCACCAGATTACTCAAACATTTACCATTACAGTTGACTCTTCAATTTTTATACACTCATAACAAGTGAGTAATTTATTTATTTTTCTGTGTCATACATGTCCAATATTTCAATTTAGAAAGATTTTCATATTGTTATGAATCTTTAAACAGGTCGGATTTACTTATTCTTAAGATAATAAAGGAATCGATAGAGATGAGGGACAGTTGTTGCCACAGTGCAACAATATACGCAAAGGCATAGTTCTAATGACGAGGTGCTTGTCTTCTAAGCATTTCTGAAATGCTAACTTTACTTTTTTGACACGTGTATTTATACCGCATATTTTATTGCAGGGTTCTTCAACATGGTGCTTGCTTAAGGACTGCTAATGAAGGTATTTATCATGAGTTAAATATTGTGTTGACGGTGCTGTTGCGGGTGAAGCGGCTACTATTAGTATGGGTCTATTAATGGCCAAGACTCCGAGTGAGAAAGCAACAGAGATGTTAGTGTATGCTCACGGGACACAACAACACAAAGATCATAAGGTGAATTTAGGATTCCAAATTGCTTCTTTTAATATGTCAAATCATTATCAGATATCCCTAAAAACTATATTATAGTGACTTTAATACTTGAAGTATGAATAGTTTATACTAATAGTTATAAATAAAGCAATGATGCATGTTTTAGATAAAATTATTTCATCCATATAATATTATACTTTCATTTTTTTTGTGTGCAATATACTAAAATTATACAAAGACTATTGGATGGACTTACAAAGTTTTGAAGCGAATATCATTTTAAGCTCCGAAGTTCTGAAATTTGTGAATTACTGCATATGTGAGTGGTGAAATATTACTTCTGAACGAAAAGTATCTCTTGCAATCTTTTAATATCTGCTACACCTGTTAGAAAAGTATATCCAAAGATGTGAATATTTGGTGCATGAGGGTTGGATTGTTCGACCAAACTCGACTCTAACTTATGTATTCTTTTCGATCATTTAGAGTGTATCTTTATAACATTCTCATTATTTTGTAGAAGCCAAACAAGTGTCTATCTTAAACATGTTTTACATCTTTTTTTTTAATCATAAATATGTTCTACACATTTGCAGGTATGAGAGAAGAGTGACTATATAATACAGTTGAGTAGGTCAAGTATATTAACAAAGAAGGTTCATAAGAGATCAATTGGTGAGTTTAAACAGAGTTTTACGGACTCTCTTGATGACATGGTGACCCGACTTGAGTTTGTTATAATCAAGCTTTTGTTTTATTTGTTAGTTGTCCTATCAGGAAACACATGACCCAGTGGATGCCAAGAGTCAGCAGAATGGAAAAAAAGGGAAGACTACAAGATATTCAAAAATTATGAAGTTTTTTATATGTCAGAATCCCATTGGTTATATTTTTGGATGTACAATGATATTTCTTCGACATGATTTATACTTCAAGTCATTCACTTATTTTCCAATTCAAAATTTAAGTTGTATCCATAACATGTTGTCTTGCTTTATTTATATGAAATAAACTCATAAAGTTCGCCCAATGGTGGGCGGGTCATGAAAACATTTATAAAAACACTTATAAAAACACACTAATTGAATTTCAAACATTTATAAAAACACGCTAATTGAAAACCATCAAGATTTTCACACACTTTTTGCAAATTTGTTGTCATACAATTCAACAAAACTATTTTAATTCTAATAACAAATTGCTAAGCAAACCATCCCAAGTAATTTTAACAAGTTTTAGTTCATACGTTTTATAGACATCCATAATTTTGCAACGTCTAAAATATTCTGTAGATTTAATAGGAAGAAACGAACCGACTCACCAAATGAATTGTCTACTAAAGAATTAGTTGCATCAACATGTTACTTTATAGTTTTGTATACATACTTATTATCATACATAATGTGTAAAAACATGTCGATTTATATAATAATATTGTGTAATGGTAAAAACATGTCGATTACTAATCTTTAAATTATGTTACTGTTTGCTAGAAGGAATACATGCTGATGTAGAAGATGAAGCAATAAGCTCTAAACAACATCCGGCTGAGTGGTATTTTGAAAAACTATCTCAGATAAGGAAGAAAAAATGGGACGCCTTTGAAAAGCGCAACAGGAAACAAATATCAAAATATAAACCAAATAAACTTGAGGCAGCCCAAAGAAGGTACAAAAAGATGGAGCTTGAGGAAGAAGAAGATGCTACCGACGAAGACCAACTGGAAACAATAGACTATGACAATCTCCATTTAGCATATGATCAAGAGAAAACAAATAAATTTAATTGTTAGATTGCTCTTTCATTTATCTTTTTATGTTTATGTCATTTTACATAGATTCCAACAAATGAAAGAGACAAGCTACAACTATATCCTTATTCTGGAACAATATATTTTCCAAACAATTGTCCAATTATATCATTTTTATACATATAACATGTCGAATAAATTACACCACTCAATTGTCCATAAGCCAAACAAATAAGCAGTAAAAATAAGCTTCCTTCATAAGCTCTTTACATGTCCTTTTAAAACCCCAAGTTAAACTTATCGGAATCAGTTTCATGAGTTAATAAATATGTCGAGTGGGCCTAAAGCCCATTAAATTCAAAATAAGCACATATGAATAAGCTGTCATATAAGCAGTTTGGAAAGGTTAATAAGACCACATTTAAAGCCCAAAACCAATGTTAAGACTCAATGGATTGTAGAAGCTTATTGGGCCTATTTTAAATCATTAAAAGCCCAATAAGCTATAAATAAGCACTTTTCAGATTATAAGCAGTTTTTATAAACTTGATTAAGCTGTTTAACCTTATAAAACTCTCGGAAATAATAATCCACACGTTTTGTGATTTTTGGACTTAAAATGCAGATTATGTTACTATTCGGGTTAAAAGGGTAACATTTACATAAATGTTTACTAAACTATCATTTTTATAACTTATGGGTAGAAATTGAATATACAGTAACCAGGAGCCATAAAATGTCACTTTCTATTTATTTGGACCAAAAATGTAAATACTTTCTTAAATACTTTCTAACTAAGGACTGACGGTGAAAAAGATTCACCATTAGGGTGAAAAGTTGTTTCTTTGTTTTAAAATTTATCATGCTAACAATTTACCAACATTAATAATAGTTTAATATTGATAAAAAAAATTTAAGACACAAAATTACTTATTTGTTTTGTAAAAGTGTTACCACAGTACAATAAAAAACAAAATTACATTTATATCACAATCTTAACCAAATTATATATATAAATTAGAAATGGTTAACAAGATATTACATGAGACTCGCCCGGCCTAGAGGCCGGGTCATGAAAGTGAAAGATTGTGATGACAAAACTGAACCATACTGGAGCAACCCTTTATAGCGAGGGTAAGATCCAGCCAAGTGCAGGTATGAATATTCAAATTAAGACCTTATTTGTATTCACTTTGCTTCTATAAGCTACTCCTTTTGAATTTCGTTTTTTTTCCTTATATTAGATGACTCTAGCAAGTGTGATTGTTAAGCCAATATAAGCATAGTGGCCCAACATACAGACAATTGCAACTAACGCCTTGCAATGTGCTATTGTCACAGTTGGTAACCAAGAACGTGCTCTGTCCATGTTAGCTAATGTCTGCACGGCTGCAACAACTGTAATACAAATATTTGTCTTCACATAGGCATGTTGTGCGTGAACAATATGCCGGTACATATACATGTAAGTAATGTGGTTATTAATGTTAGGAAAAAGCTTCATTGCCACTGGAAATAAATAGTACTAACAATTTCATTGGCGCGATATATGAACAAAGGTTTAGGTGATACCAACTTTTTTCAACATCATGCTTACAGTTATCAATCAAAAAGCAGAAAATGATTTTGGCAATACCCGTGCAACTAGTAACCGAAGACTGTCTACAATTGAAGGTAAATAAATTCATTATTCCTATTCATCTCTTTGCTGCATTGTGGGTATATTATACATGCTGTCAGTTACCATTGCACACGACCTTACAGGAAACAAAAAAGATAACGGTGTTTGGATTTTCATTATGTAACAGGTTATCTAAATATTTAAGGCACTCTAACCAAATGGGTCAAGATGGATATATACTAAATGGGAATTTGCAATGTTCCTCCATCGGTTGGTGACACTTATTATTTAAGGGTTCTTTTAAACATGGTGAAAGGACCAACATGGATCTCATTTCAACTTATTGTTTACAAGCAAATAGCCTGGAATATCTCTATGCCTCTTTGCAAGCGACATGGTATATTCGATCAAAATTTGGCTTTGGCAAACTGGCCACATATATTTTTTAATCTGATCCTTACATCTTTATCAGGCTAACGGTAGTTGACAAGAAAGTACGGAAGCCGAGGACTTAAGAATTCGTGAGGAAGCTGGTTAATTGATGATGTACGTGTGGTAATTAATACAAATGCCACAATATGGAGGCTTTATAGGAGTGATACCTTATACTTTATTATGATCTGCATTTTTAAGTATTTGTTCTAGGACTTCTGTGAGTCTTTTATTAAGCCTACCTTGATCTGCGTTACTGTTAGGTTTTTATAGAGGGGTTGTACCTTGGGTAACTGTCAGTTATGGTCCTCAGCACTTTTGAGAATAAGATGGTGTAAAAATTTAACCGTAACCAACTCATTGTTGCAGTGTGTCTTCATGTGGCTGTCTCAAAAGTGGGAAACAAAAAACATTAGACAACTGATTATTGGCATACGGATGTTAATTCATCAAAAACAATAACTAACGCTTCCTATAAACAACTATTATGAAATTTGTACATTTATATCTTATTATTCGTTAACTAATACCTTCAAGCGATATTTATAACTGATTTCCGCCCATCGGTCGGGCTTCCCAAACAGTATATAATTGCTTGCTGCGGTGTGCTCAACAACAACTATTAATAAAAGTAAACACAATAATCTCTACATGTATCCCTGTCTATTCAGTGATGAGTTTTCTTCCCTGACAAATAATATGTAATTGTCTAAAAAGTGAATAAAATAAGCACATTGAAAATTGTTATTTGTCAAATTTTTTAATAATTAACAACAGTTAATTAATTTTCATGTTTAACACATTAACAAAGAAGTCCTACTTAACAAATACCTTACAAAGAACTTTATAAGTCATGCCCGCCCATCGGCGGGATTTGAAGTCTAGTATGTATATGTATATATATATATATATATATATATATATATATATATATATATATATATATATATATATATATATATATATATAGATTTGAGATCAAATAAGATCAATGTTAAAATTGTAAAAATAAGATCAATGAAAGAACCAATGAGAGTAGGCCAAGTTTCCCATTTATTAATTAAGTAGTGTTATTTAAAAGGTAATTAGCAATTAAATAAAAAGGGCAACTTGGGAAATTTACAAAAATTCATTAAATGTATACTACTCCGTATAACCTAATGTGAAACCCTTTATTCACTAACTTCTTTCTTTTTCTCTCTCTCACCAAAACAACCAGTTTCTCTCACCAAAACACAATACCATCCTTCCTCTCTCTCTACCATCTCATTTTCCGGTGACTAAAATCCGTCGTTATATACTCTTCGTGCCTGAAAACCATGGATGTGTTTAGATCCGCTGTTTGCCACGCGGGAGTTTACCACATCATCGGAAATCATGGACGCGTTTAGATCCGTTAACCATGGTTGTGATTAGATTCGCTACTATTGCTGTTGTGCTTCTATTGCCGCTGGAGTTTTACACGCCGCCGTTTTTTGTTATGCTGATGTTGTCGCCGGTACACCGGATGGTATGTGACGCAAGGCAAAGCCGGTACGCCAGTACACCAGATACATCATGGTATCTTTCGCCGGTACACCGGATACATAATGGCATGTCACCGGTGCCGCTGCTGTGCCGATGTATCGTGTATATATATATATATATATATATATATATATATATATATATATATATATATATATATATATATTATATATATATATATATATATATATATATATATATATATATATATATATATATATTTAATTAATTAAGACTTAAAATTAATTAAATAAGTATAGAATAATTAATAAGACAATGGTGTTTGTGGGGTATTATTATATTATAATTATTTATAATATAATAATAATTATAAAAAAGTTATAAGTATTTAATTTTTTTGAGAAATTAAATAAGTGCGAGTGTATAAGTGCCAGAAATATATTTATAAGTCTTATAAGACCTAAAAATATTAATTTAGGAAAATTAATATTTTTAATAATAAAAATAACTTGTTTCGTCTTTTAGTCGGTTTTTGTCCGAAAATATTCTAAGTTTCGAAATTTTAGAAAAATCGGGCATGACCCATTCGTTTATTCGAGCTTTCCCATTTTTCTCATGTGTTGCAAATTTCCTCAAATAATCCCTATTTTTTAACTATAATTGCAAAAATAGTCCAAAGTGTACATTTATCGATATACATATACTTATCGTTACTATTACTTCATAATTATAGTTTTCGATACAAAAGTTAATGTTTAGTCAAAATTCCTTTAAAAGTCAATAAAAGTCAATACTCATAATTGTGGGCCGAAAATCTTGTTATTGGGCTTAAAATGTCAAAACGAGTCCAAAATGGTTTTTATCGATATATAACGTTCTGTTTTACAAAAATAATTATAGCGAGTCTAAAAATGTACCAAAATTCATTTTTGTCTCCCGAGATGTTTATTGGGCCGAATAGGCCACTTTGAGTCCATTAATCCATTTTTAGTCCGATAACTAATTAATCCGTTTTAGTTTATGTTATATTTTACGTTAAATATCAAATAAGCCAATAAGCACTTCCAATAAGCACTTTGGTCCAAAACAGCCCATGTAGGCCGAGTACATGATGGGCTCGGCCCATTTATGTCAAAATAAATTTTAGTCCAATTCATGTAGTTTAAAATCAATAAGCTAGTGCTTATTACAATAAGCTAACTAAAATAAGCTAATAAGCATAATCTTCACCATTTCACCACTAGAGCCAAAATTTTATATTTTTCAAAACCCCAATAATTATTTATTTTTAACATAGCCGATCCATATATATACTCTTAAAAGTGTATATTTCGTCTTAAATACGCGTAATTAGCACTAATCTCTTTCGTATCATCAAACTAGTACCACAAGCAATAAGATTTACCACACAAGCAAGAAATATCATAATTTGTATGAAAAGTGAAAAAAAAAAGAAAAAAAAAGAGTCGAGCACACCATATGTACACATCAAACCCTAACTTGTTCATTTTAGTAAATCATACTCATTTAACACTTATTAACACCTTTAAACATCAAAACAACATGATATTGACAAGATTTGAATAATTTTTTGAAAATCCTTACAATTCTATGAAGATGTTGAGAGGTTCAAGGGTCCAAGAACACACCAAATTGCACCAAATTTACCCAAGACACGTTCTAAATAACCCGAAACACTTGAAAGTACACCTCGATTGCTTATAACTTCAACAAATTTTTATGGATCTTGGATTTATGAATGTGGCCGTGAATTTTAAGCTAGGGGAGGGGAAAAATGATCTTAGTAACTCTAAGAGATAAGTTTGTGTGTGTGTAGGACTATGTGATGCATTTAGGGTATAAGTACAAAAATATGTGTCATAATCCCACTAATACATAGCTGTACACGACAAGGGGAGGGGCGGATTTAGTGGGTTTTTGATCCTCGTTGGTGTATCGTGTGTCGGTTTAGGCTTAAAAGTTACCGTAAAGTACCGGTTTGACCTTTTTGGACACGTATACGCAAAATAAAGTTTTTACTGGCATTTCCATAAGAAAAATAATAAAATAATATTATTTACTCAAAAATGCATTTATTTGAATGCTACCATATATACTGTGCTGTCGGTACGCGTGCAGGGTTGCTTTTCAATAATTACGAGAAAGCTCTCAGTAAATTACGAAACTTGTCTGTAACTATCAGAAATGGAATAATTTACGCTTACTGACAAAAATAAACTTTTTCAGCGGTGACTGTAAGCTACCGTATGCGGGACAGCTCCCAAAAATGCTCAAAAATACTCAGAAACATGCAATCGCGCATAGAAATGCTCAGCGTAAAAATAATAATTAACCATTTATTATTAATTCAAAATGTGAAATTTACCATTTGTCACAGTCTCCCCAGCTAATAGGGAAATCCATCCCGGATTTCAATTTGCGTTACTCGATGAGTTCGAAAAGAGATGAGGATATTTTCCATTGATTTCATCCTCTCGCTCCCACGTGTACTTGGGACCTCTGCGAGAGTTCCAATGGACCTTCACAATTGGGATACGACTCTGCTTTAGCCATTTACCTTCCCGGTCCATGATTTCAATCGGCTCCTCGATGAAATTCAGTTTCTCGTCAAGCTGAATCTCATCCAAAGGAATGACAGCGCTATCGTCGGATAGGCACTTTTTCAAGTTGCTGACATGAAAAACGTCATGCACAGCGCTGAGCTCGGACGGCAGTTCGAGTCGGTAGGCTACCGGCCCGATTCTGGCAAGAATTTCGAAAGGTCCAATATAGCGAGGGTTCAGCTTCCTACGCTTACCAAATCTTATCACGCCTTTCCATGGCGAGACCTTTAACATCACTTTGTCACCCACTTAGAACTCAAGGGGTTTTCGCCTCTTGTCGGCATAGCTCTTTTGACGGTCACGAGCCGCTTGCATTCGGCTCTTGATCTGCACGATCTTTTCAGTAGTCTCGTGGACTAGGTCTGGTCCGGTAAGTTGACTTTCTCCGACCTCAGCCCAACATATTGGCGATCTGCACTTACGACCATAAAGCGCCTCATACGGTGCAGCCTTAATGCTGGTGTGATAGTTGTTGATGTAGGAAAACTCGGCTAAAGGCAAATGCCTATCCCAGCCGTTCCCGAAGTTAATCACACAGGCTCTCAGCATGTCCTCTAACGTCTGGATGGTCCTTTCACTCTGACCATCAGTTTGAGGATGATAAGCTGTACTCATGTCAAGGTCGATTCCCAATGCGTCCTGGAGCGAATTCCAGAAGTTAGACGTGAACCGGCTATCTCGATCAGGGATGATAGAAACAGGCACACCATGCCTTGCGACAATTTCCTTCACATACAGTCGCGCAAGTTTGTTCACGCTATCATTCTCTTTTATAGGGAGGAAATGAGCTGATTTAGTAAGACAGTCAACGATCACCCAGATCGTGTCGTAACCGCTCGACGTCTTAGGCAGCTTGGTGATAAAATCCATAGTGATGCGCTCCCATTTCCATTCTGGAATTTCTGGTTGAACAAGCAGACCGGATGGTCTTTGATGTTCAGCCTTGACCTTCGAGCACGTTAAACATCTACTGACGTACTCAGCTATATCGACCTTCATGTTTGGCCACCAATATAACTTCTTCAAATCCAAGTACATCTTGTCGGATCCTGGATGGATGGAGTATTTAGATTTATGGGATTCGTGCATGATCGAATCACGAATTCCTCCGTATAGCGGGATCCAACTCCTGTCCCAATAACACAAAACTCCATTGGATCTTTATACGAATCCATTCTCACTTTCTGGCATTCCGTAAATCTTCTCACGTGGTCGATTTTCTTCCTTTAGAGCCTTGACCTGAGCCTCAAGAATTTTTGCTGGAAGCAGCGAACTGATCGTCATCCCTAACGATCTAACTCTAAGGGGTTTGATCCGCTCTTTTCTGCTGAGGGCATCGGCAACCACATTTGCCTTGCCTGGGTGGTAACGGATCTCACAATCGTAGTCGCTAAGCAATTCCAACCATCGGCGCTGTCTCATGTTTAGCTCCTTCTGGTTCAAGATGTGTTGTAGATTTTTGTGGTCGGTATACATGACACACTTAGTGCCATAAAGATAGTGCCTCCAAATTCTAAGTGCAAATACGACTGATCCTAATTCTAGATTATGGGTTGTGTAGTTTTTCTCATGGGTTTTCAGCTGTTGAGAAGCATATCCTATCATCTTCTCTCTGCATTAGCACGGCTCCCAAACCTTTGTGTGAAGCGTCGCAATAGACAACAAAGTCTTCACTACCTTCCGGTAAGGCCAAAATAGGTGCACTACACAATTTTTCCTTAAGGAGTTGAAAAGCTTCTTCCTCCTTATCTCCCCAGTCATATTTCACGTTCTTTTGCGTCAGTTTAGTCAAAGGCTTAGCTATCTTGGAGAAACCTTCGGTAATAACCGGCAAGTCCTAAGAATTGGCGTATTTTGGTGGGTGTTGTGGGTGTCGCCCAATCCTTTATTGATTCGATCTTGGCGGGATCCACGTGAATGCCTTGACTATCGATCACGTGACACAGAAACTGCACAATTGATATCCATAATTCACACATCGAAAACTTGGCATATAACTCATCCTTTTTCAATAATTCCAAAATTAGCTTGAGGTGTTCCTCATGCTCTTTCTCATTCTTAGAATATATCAGGATATCATCAATGAATACTATTACAAATTTATCCAAGTACGGCTTACACACCCGATTCATGAGGTCCATGAATACAGCTGGTGCGTTAGTCAAGCCGAATGGCATAACTTGGAATTCGTAATGGCCATATCGGGTTCGGAATACGGTCTTCGGGATATCCTCTTCCCGGACTCGGAGTTGGTGATAACCTGATCTCAGGTCTATCTTGGAATAAACTGATGAACCTTGTAGTTGATCGAATAGATCGTCGATTCTCGGGAGTGGGTATCGATTCTTGATGGTTAGCTTATTCAGCTCCCGATAGTCGATACACATCCTGAAGGATCCATCCTTCTTCTTAACAAACAAGACCGGAGCTCCCCAAGGCGCGGCTCCTGGCACCAAATCGATTTGAAACTCGATCTGTCTGGCCGGTGGGAGTCCAGGTAGGTCTTCTGGAAAAACTTCTGGGAAATCCCTCACGATTGGCACATCTTCCAATCGTTTCTCTCGGGCCCCTTTTCCTTTTTCTCAGTAACATGAGCTAGAAAGCGGTGGCATCCTTTCTCAATGCACTTCTACACCTTCGTACACGAGATGATGCTTAATCTTGACGAACGCGCACGATCGCTCCGATCTCCTTCAATTATCAGAAACTCGTTCCCGTAGGGTACTCTGACGATCTTTTCATCACAGATAATGATGTCATGATATTTCGATAGCCAATCCATCCCTGTGATGATGTCAAAACTAGCCAACTTTACTGGCATGAGATCGATGTAGAATGGGTGGTTTAATAAATTTAGAGTGCAACCCCTTATAATGGTATCTACTCTTTCTAAGTTCCCGTTAGCTAATTCTACGTCGAAGACATTGTCTAAGGTGGTTGGAGCAATATCAATTAAAGAACTAAAAGCAGTCGACACAAAACTTCTATCTGCTCCCGTATCGAACAATACTAAAGCATAACGATTATTTAAAAGAAACGTACCCGTCACCACGTTCGGGTCGTCCTGGGCTTCCCTTCTGCCCACAGCATAAACTCTTCCACGGGCTCCTCCTCCATTGCCCTGGTTCCCATTGTTGACTACTGCTCCCTGGTTACCATGACCACCACCATTTCCCTGATTTCTGGGTTTGTTGCACTCATTTTGGTAATGACCCTTTTCACCACACCCAAAGCAGGTGACTTCCGCCCTACGGTTGTTGGGTGGTGTTGCTTGAGCGATGGCTAGGGGTCTTGACCTACAATTCTTTGCCAAATGTCCCACTCTCTGGCAGTTGTGGCATTTTACTGTGCACTGTCCCTTGTGGTGTAGCTTACAACGGTTACAAACAGGTGCATTCCTATCATACCCCCTCTTATCACCTGAACTTGCTGCATAAGCTTTAGCTACTTCCTTCCTTTTGTTCTAAGAGTTGCTGTTACTACCCTTCGAGTGATCCTCCCACTTCCTCTTGTTGTCAGCACTCTTTTCTGGGACATCTTCCAATTCCTGGTCCATCAACTTATGGCTATTTGCATGGTTTCATGGAGATCTGCAGCCCTTGAGGTAGTCACATCACCTCTTATGGACTTTGGCAAACCTTTGATGTACCTCTTAATCAACCTCGTCTCAGTCTGAACCATTTCAGGACATAGCAAAGCCAGCTCCTGAAATCTCTGGTTGTAAGCAGACATGTTGTTATTCTGCACCTTCAAATTCTAAAATTCTATCTCCAACTTCTTGACCTCATTTCGTGGGCAATATTTCCTAAGCACTAATTCCTTAAATTCATCCCACGACATAGCATAAGCAACATCCATGTTGCTAGATTTCATGTAGTTGTTCCACCAAGTCAAAGTGGCATCCATGAAAGTGAAAGATGCGTACTTGACCCTGTCGTCGTCGTTACAACCACTGATGCGAAACACGGTTTCCAGATTTTCAATCCACCTAGTCAGGCCAACGGCTCCCTCTGTTCTTCCGAAACCTACAACCATGATCTTTCGAAATTCAAAGTAAGTGCAACCACGGCTGTTGGTCACTGGCCTTGATGTTCCAGTGTTGGTGGTTGAGTTGTTTGCGGCTGCGAGAGCGGCGGCCACACGATCATTAACGAGCTGATCTAGAGTTGCTTGATTCACCATAGGTGGATTTGCCGCGGCCCTGGTTGGGGCGGCGTTTTCAGCAACTCAGCCCTGGCTGCTCTGAACGGAGCGACATTCTCAGCAGTCCTTCCTTGCACTGCCCTTGCTAGGGTAGGTGTATTAGCAGTTTGTCCTCGTGTGACTCTGGTTGACTTTCGTTTAGGTGCCATTTATCTGCATCACAAGAAGATGACGATAAATGAGATCTCGATTATAGCAGGAAGGTGTCATACGAATATATGGATATCGCAAACAGAATGCAAGAATAAAGTCAACCACAGAGGAAAACGAACAATCGAATAGAAAACCAAGCTTGTTTTACAAACACACACACACACACACACACACACACACACACACACATATATATATATATATATATATATATAATATATATATCGAATGAATAGAGGCTTACAAAATTACAAGCATGGTTAAAAGTTAGTGATGGAATACTAAGTGATAACTAATCAGTCTAATGGGATACATCATCAACTAAAACTAGTCTAGGCTCGGTCACTATCAAGGCGTAACTGCTCAAATGCTGCAATCATCCCTCCAATAGTAGTCTCCAACTGATCAACACGGTCTCTCAACTCTTGGTTCTCCCTCATTATGTAACCATCGGTAAATTTCCACTTGTATTAATATTCTAACGAGAGAATACTTATCCATTTTCCACATCTAAATTTTTTTTAAAGATTAAATGTTACCAGTTTATCTGATCACAACCACAAACTAATTTGACGTAACTCACATTCCTAATAAAAATACTTTATATTTATTTCAAGTAAACATACTTCAACTTTTATTTACCACTTTACGTTAATTCGTTAAACTACGATTATTAAACATTTAAACTAAACGTTTGCTATTTATTAAAGTTTTCATGAAACCCTGATTTAACATAGATATGATTTTACACAACTAACTTATAAATGCTAAAGTACAACATTTTATACCTAGAGTACAAGTCTTTAAAGTACAAAACCTTAACTTTTTTTATTTAATTTTACAACTCTAAAGTACAATATTTAAAGCTTATTTTACAAGTCTTTAATGCATTAATTTTAAAAAAATATAATTATTTCATCTCGCGACCAAGTAACCAAATAAAGATTGCACCTCGAATATTTCAGGGCTATTCTTAAATATTGAATACCAATTATTATTACGTTTTTATTAAATTATATTACTTTTAGTAACGATCACAAAAGTTTAATCGTATGAATTATAATCACGACCAACACAAGATTAGGATAAGTCTATATATTTTATATGAACTATTGTCACTTTGTTATTTTTATTTTTACATTATACTCTTTACGTAATACGAATACTCAAACCTATTATATTTTATCAACGTATACACTCTCCGTTAAACATATCACTCGTATAATATAATTAGTTGGAATATTTTAATAAACTTTGATATTTTTATAAACAATATATTTTTACGTTACCCGGTTTTAAGTTTCGTGACTTAATGAATTAACGTTAGTAATTACCGGGATCAAGCTACACCTTAAACTATCAACATGAGTATATAAATTATGCCATATAACCATTTCACATGCAATATATACGTGTAAATATTTTTACCATAACAAGCTAATATGTAGTATACATATATACGTGTAGTACTAGATGGCCATGGCATGCAATGTAAGAACGTGTACCATGGCATGCAATGTAAGAACATGTACTATGGCATGCAATATAAGGACGTGTGTAATCTTGGTGCCATAAAATGCAACAACCAATATATATATATATATATATATATATATATATAGGGATGAACTGTACCATAAAATGCAAAACCAATACATATATATATATATATATATATATATATATATATATATATATATATATATATATATATATATATATATATATATATATATATATATATATATATATATATATATATATATATATATATATATATATATATATATATGAACTTGTTACCATAAAATGCAACAACTAAATATGTATACTTGTATGAACCTATGCCACAAGAATGCTATATATATACAATCAAGCATGTACAAACACATACACCTTTCCCCTAGCCTACCCTCCTCCCATCCATTTATCGATCCTAGAGAAGCCAAACGTATCCATTTACTGGTTTTTCACTCACTTACAAACACTCTCAAACTATCCAAAAACCTCTGGGAATTCCTTCGAAACAAGCTAAGATCGTTTGATAGTCATTCGAGTTCACATACTCACGTATAAATCCAACCCGAGGCCACTGATGATCACACCAAACGTATAACTCATTCTTTGGTGTTTGTAAGTCTTTCACACTCCTTTAAAATCATTTCCATTCGAGTATCATTCATTTCCATACGTATTCTTTTTCATTCGATCATATAGATACATATATCATTTCATTTTAATTCATTATGTCTCGTTATATTATTTTCACGTACTATACATTACGCCTCCTATATGGAAGGCTAAGTTCATCATCTTCATGCATTCGTAATTTCATTTACACGTTTAATCCAAGTTCATTCGAGTTCTTTTTAGTTTCTTTGAAAGTCGTTATTTATAATACAAGTTAATTTTTATAAATTGTTCACGTATAAACTCGCCTAGAAATCAATTCGTTAAACTATATATTAAAACACGACATACTAATTTTATTTGTCCTACTAATTCTACATACTATAGATAATAAAAACTTAGTATATTGTTCCCCCTCATTCGGTCTTAAACCCATTCGAATTCAACCCTTTTAAACGTATGTCGCAACCTTTTTCAAACTCTTTTATGTTAACGGTTGGGCCAAAAGCCCAATAAGCCCTTAACAGCTTATTTCAATAAGCTATTCCAAGTGACCCATTTTCAGTATTTTTATAATCCTTAACTAAGCCCAATACAAGGCCCATTAACCTTTTAAAGCCCACGCAAGTAAAACTCTTAACGGGCCAAGTTAAATTGTTTTAAAGGCCCATTTATTCGAAAATAAGCAATACGTTCTATAAGCACTTAATAAGCAATTCTTTAAGATTTAATAAACTTACAAAAGCCTTGGAAAACTTTTCCATTTCTTTTTGTACGGAAAGGACCATTTTTGCAAAAGATTTCAAACGCAAGGACTAAAGTTGTCATTTTCGGAAAAATAGGGTATATAGTGTAATATAAGTAACTTTGGGATATTTATTGTTAAAATAATAACTTCATGGTTTAAAATGATGTTTTTGAGAACCTATGGACTAAATATATATTTTAAGGACTAACGGTGAAATTATCACACCGTTAGGGCCAAAAGTGTAAATTTGATAAAAACTGCAATGACTAATAGTAAACTTTACTCTATTTCATTTTCATTTCACATTTTACACATTTCATTCATTTCATGTGCATTTCATTTCATTTCGTTCAATAATCTTACTATATTATAAAGCATTAAGGCCTTCTAATAATGGAAACTCTTAAAATTAAGTAATCCAAGTTATAAAGCTAAAAGTACAAGTAATTAAAACACATTTTCTAACATTTACAAGTTCTTAAGCTCAAAGTACAACTAATTAAAATAGAAATACTAACATTAAATACAATAAATAAATCATTATGTACATTAAATACAATTAATTAACGGGTCAATAAATATAATTAATGCAGTTATTAAAACACCCCTTACATAAGAAATACAAATTATCAAGCATATTGTACAACCAACTTAAACACAATTCCTGCATTAAATGTCACTAATACAAATAATAAAGCACATTATACAAATATTCAAGCCCGAACGGGTAACAGGCCAAATGGGCTCGAGCCCGAACGGGCACGGGCCAAACGAGCTCGAGCCCGAACGGACACGAGCCAACGGGCAGAAGCTAAACGAAATTCTTGATATCCGAAAATTTATTGTCAAAAAGAACATAATAAACTAAAATACATGATTTATCCCAAAATTTTATTTCAGGGTACACGCCGCCGCAACGCGCGGGTACCCTGCAAGTTATTTTATAACGTTTATAATTATATATAACGATTTTTAACGTTTTACTTAACGTTTTATTTAAACCGTTTTCGAGGAAACAATACTTATGATTTAAATAACATAAAAGTAAGATAATATTATATATAATATTATTTTTGAACTTCAAGCATTTTAAGCATATCATTCATTCTCATCACGAACCACTTCGTCATCCGATACCATTTCATCCATTATTCGTATTAGGCCAAAACCGTCAAATTCTTAGACTTCCTTATTCATATTCACCTAGGTTGCGTGTTGAAGCATTTTATCCGCTATACTTGCTTTGTTTTCCATCCAGACTGCTTAGGTGAGTTTCAAAGCCCCTACTTTTATAAGTTTTAAATTACTTTTGGGGGAGATACATGCTCAACTATTTTCATTTACTTCCACAAGTACTCTAAACTTTTACGGATTACAGTGAGTCATAGCCCCTCTTTTCTTATTTTGAACTCTTTGGGGGAGATACATGCTCGTTTAACATACAAATCTTATTCATAAACATTTTACTCGATTGATGAAACACTCGTTTTGCTTACTGAAACTTATAACATGCTGAACACAAGTAACTTTCTGTATGATATCTTGATTATTATTGCCTAAGTTAACTGTTGCTATTGAAAGTCCCTCAATCATGAGCCATTAATCACTTTCGGGTGAGCGCGAATATAGTGAATAGATCTATTGGAATTGACATCCCATTTGTGTTAGCCGGATAGGTAACCAAATGCACCTTATATTTGAGAACGTTTAATAAAGTGTCTAGCAAACTCCTACTCGAGGGCATAATTACTACATTTAATTATGTAGTAATTTACGTAAATAGTTCATTACTATGATGTCCATCGTGTTAACGTTTTGCTTGTCATGAGCTTAGAGCAATAATTACTACTTACCCATAATTGTATTCGTTGCAATTATCTTCTTAAACTTGAAACTTGTGTTAAACTGATTTGCGTACAAACATTATGGATTCACTCAAATTTTGACTATCGAAATCAACTATTTTACTTATAAACTCTATGAACTCACCAACCTTTGTGTTGACACTTTTAGCATGTTTATCTCAGATCCATAATGAGCGAGGATGGCACGGAAAGGCATGGATACTGATAAAAGGCTAATTTTCATTCGAAACTTATTTAACAAGCTGTAAAACTACTGGGACCTCATTTTGTAAACTATGATATTTATGAAATTCGAATGATAAATCTTTCAAAATGACTCAAATAGAGATCGTTTTCTATTACTATAACTATTGTACTGTCGAGTAACACCCAGCTTAAATTCCGCTGCGTATCACGAAATTGAGGGTGTTACAGATTGGTATCAGAGCTATAGTTATAGAGAAACGGGTCTAATTGAGACCTAAACTATAACTGCTTTTTCACAAAAGCATTTTATAGCCTTTCGCTCTCCGTGCCTTCCATCCTCCAAACGATTATGTGACTTCTAGGTTATTTATGCTTTATTATATTGATATATACTCGACATACTTCTGATCACTTTATATATATAAATATACCTGCATATGCCTATTCTAAGGCATTACGGCTTAAATCATATTTCCCCGAGCATGTACCTACTTCTACATTTTAAAATTTACGAAACCATCCTTACACATTGTGATTTGCACAATTCTTATTCTATATACGTTAAATATATAAACACCAACTACCCTGAATACTATGTCAATTTCTCCCGATTATCTTACTCTCCATCTCTGAAAATGAGTGTAAACACTCTTTCCATACTTCCAGAACACCTAACTCATCGGTTAAGTACGGATGTCAAGTCAGAAATTCTTAAGTAGGATGATTTACAATGTCGTTATTTGAATAAATTGGGACGCATTTTTATTTAAGTAAAGAAATTATGAATCACCGAACCATAAGTTTATACTCCTTTATTTACATTGTTTGGGACGCCTCTCTATGTAAATAATGAATTATAAACGAGTGGACTTATTTGTATCTGAAACGACATGAGTATAAACTCGAGAAGCTCTAAAATTCATAAAACACAAAACGTAAACTTTTATTACATTAGAATCCACGAAAATTCATACATAACTACATAATTAGCAACGGTAGTGCCAATGTTACAAAGAGCACTAAGTAAGGAATAGAATCGCCAATTGGTTTACCCGCCATGGCAACAAAGACCACCACCAACCCAATGATAGCGAGAGCCACCACTGGAGGAATCACCTAGATTATTCTATGCGAAAAATACAAACAAAACATTAAACACGATAACAAGACTAGACCTTAAACATAAAGACAAACGAGTGTTATTTCACTATTATTAAGGATTACATAGAAACACAACAAGAACTCATTTTAGCGATCCTAACTCGAGGTTATTACCCCCATATCTTGTCTACGCCAATAGCTAGGATCACGAATGGCATAAGAGCCGCTAGAACGCAAACCATGAATACGCAATCTGTTGGAGTATGCTCGTGTCATAATAAATAATTATATGGCTAGACATATGTGAGCTTATGGGGTCACACACTTATACACAGAGACACCATTTAATATATCGTATATATCGTATTTACGTTATATTTAACCTTCGTAACTCGGGATCAATAATGGGCTACTAATAACTAAGCTAGTACTTAGTTTATTGTATTGGACCAACAAATGGGCAAGCCCATTTAGGGCCCCCATGGCAAGCCTAGGTGAGAAAGGAACAAGGGAGAAAGATCAAGGTGCTAAGTGTAACTCTGATCATGATAAGTTCAAATGAGATTTGGTCTTTGATTATGACTTATCACATTAAAGACTTACCAACTTTCTCTCACCCTTCCATTACCCTAAAGCCACGAAATAATACACCTTTATATTAGTTTTTTTGTGTTTTTGATCTCATCTAACCTTATTCTAGTGTAGTTCGAGGTTAGATCGCGTGTTACGGGGTCAAGACTAGCATCGGGTGGTGATCGGTGATGTGTAGTGTGTTTCTTTCATAGAGGTGATCTATTTTGGTCACTTGGTTTCAAGGGTAGTCGTGTGAAGAAGGTCTCCATTGATTTCTACCGATCACGATACAAAGGTATAAATCTTGTTTGTTTTACATTGATTGATCATATGACTCTATGGATCCGTTGATAGGTGCATTATCCGCTGCGTTTGTTTATTGATAATATGTTATTTATATTCATAATCACCTATAGTGGTATCACGAGCCATCATATGATGTCATATGATCATCATGTGTGCGTAAAAATGGCAAAAAAACGCGTGTTTTTAATGTAATCAAAAGGGTAACTTCAAAACAGCCCCTAGGGCTAACTTTTTGAATTTAATTCGACCCATATGGGGTATTATGATCTGGACTTTTTGACCCCATGACCATTTGTTATGCATATTTTAATTGGTATACTTGTTAGGTACCCGTAAAATGGCCTAAAACGCATTTATTTGATCGATTTGTGAAACGATTTCAAATCAGCCCCTATGGCTTAATTTTCTGTGGTAAAATGATGTTAAGAAGGTCCTAATATTAGTGGGTTTTGAACCTAAGGCCATTTGACACGCGTACCAATCGGGGTTTTAATTCTTGTTAATTAATTTCTTCGATTTCGTTGGCTAACAATTTATATCTTGTCATTTATTTTGTTTCCATGGCAAATACATGCATGTTTGTCCATGGAGTTAGCCAACAACTTGTTTTGTTCATAATATTATTGTATTATTATGTATATATGCAAAGCCGATGAAAACCTAGACCACTTGTGCCTTGTGTTGTTGTGATTTGTTGATTGGTTTACTGTTTTTGGGGTTGCCATTGTTTTGGCACTTATGTAATGTATTTCATTTTGGTTTTGCCATTGTTTGGGCATTTTTACAATAGATAGGAAGTAGATTAGTTGTATTTTACTTCATGTATTATGTAATCAAAAGCATGTAATCGAATGGCAAAAGAATGAAGAACTTTGGACCAAAGAAGGCTGCTGGACACACTGCTGTAAAAAGCCATTTCTTTGGCTAAATTTTTTTGTGCAGGTTCACAAGACATGGGCCTACAACTTTGTCAACTGGTCCGAAGCATGAGGAGGTCTCTTTCTAGGTGGTTTGGGCCTCCAAAGACAGAAAAACTGAGCGGACATAATCAATTTTCCATTTGCATAATGGGCCTTTACATGCTCATGAACGTCTTGGAGCAAGTGGGAGCCCTCCGTGTGGTTGTGAATCATGTCCCTAGTTGACTCTTGGTTCTCGTGATGGCTTACGAGACCAAGCATAGGATTTTCATCGGTTGAGGCTTTGCATATTGTGGTTGTGTGTTTGTTTGTTTGCTTTTATATATGCTTTGATTGTATGTAAAACGCAAATAGTTTTCTAAAAACTTGAAACGAAACACAAACAAATTTTTTAAACTAAGTCTTATGATTTAGTTTAACTAAGTTTAAATATGGATTTGAAACTTAAAATCATTGTTTTCTAAATAACACTTAAACTTGTTAAGCTTGTTTATTTATTTATTGTATTGTCCAAACTTAATTATAATCCACTTAGGATTTATATTAGTCTTGAAAATGGACAACTTGATACACATAAATTAAAACAATGATTAGACTTAAGTTAAGAAAAGTTTTTAACTTGTGCTACGAAGAATGAATGCATGCTTCTTTCGTACACTTTTTGATTTACATCAAAATATTTTACCCGTCAAAATTTAAGCCATGCCGTCCAATCTTTGAGAACACTTGCAATTACCTTTTGCCTATGTGTGGGACCTAGGTTGAATTGTAACCCAAGGTGACTATTCACTATGCGTGGGACGTAGATATATTCTCACACGTTCTCAAATTGGATGACTTAATCGAATTAAGCGGTGAGACCTTGACACGAGGCAAAGATGGGACTAAACATGCCTACATGACACTAGTTGTTTGACACTAGATGCCATGAGTCCCATAAGGATCTAAGAGTTGTACATGTAATACAATTGGTGATTGTCGCCTACCAATTGAATCTACTATTGCTAGCAGATCAACTGATGTGATAGTGGAAGCACAATGTGGATCTTAGCCTTTTTGTAAATTAATTGTTTTAAATTGTAAACATGGGGTAGTTAAATTACAAAAAGGATAATTATCGAAAATACTAAAACTGAACTTTGTAAATTCAATTAATGAATTAATGCAACACAAACCGTAAACAAGAGTTCGTTCTTTTCTTGTTAAAAAAGACGAACTAAGTCATTCTTTCCTTGTAAGAAAGAGACTTGTTCCTATCCTTTTTTTCTTTATGAGGAAAAGCCCTAATAGGAATATTTGAATTTTCCTGATTCTAATCAAACTCAAAGAACACCTAATCTAGAAATAGTGATGTCTTATAAAAGTAAAAACGGTTAAGTATGGTTACACATCTTATTCTTTCAAGGTTGTTTTATAACCCTAGTTTCGGTTTTGAAACATTGATGAAATATAAGATATTTGGATAACTAGAGAACACGTTTTCTATAGCTACCAAACTAAAATGAGTTAAAATAATTAGAGGACGGAAATATCAATAAACCACAAAGTGGTAAAGGCAATTACTAGCATGATTACCTAGCAGTTTGTCTTAACCCAATAAACCTACTAAGGTCCTACATACCTTTGTGGTAAAGTAGACCAATTGTGCAGGAAATGCAAGCCTATTTTCAAGTTAAAATAGCAATGATGGCTAGCCCATCATCTATATGTTAGAACTTGATGCACTTTCTTGAATACCTAAGTACATGTTTACTAGTCAAAGTGACTCACATTAGCAATAATGTGTAGATATTCAAAGGAAGAAGGAAAGTATCCAATCGCCACTCACTCTCCACTAGCGACGTAACACTTATAAATGTTGTATAATCCAGTGGGAGCTACGTGATTATATTACTGGTGACGAAACACATGTAATGTTGTCTAATCCAGTGGGAGTTGTAAGCTTTATTACCTTGCAAGTTGCTCATCTTATTTCCAGATTGTCTTGAAATAATACATTACTTTCCACATGTTAAGCATCATAGTTTATATAAGAATCATTGCATAAATTTTATAAGATAACTTGTCGCGTTCCTGATGTTGCTTCCTGAAATGTTATCTATAAACTTGTTTTGCATGATTCATCTTTAAAATGATAAAGTTCTACATATCTATATTTTGATTTTGACTAAAAATCATGTTATCTTAGACATTGTCATATTGCTCATACAAACAAACGAGCGTAGTGTTGTCTGTATACTCTCATGATGTTGTGCCATGCACAAGTGGGAGAAATCTTAATTGTGTGCAAGGTAAAATATATAATAATATGATTAATGGTTTTTCTTGACTCCAAGGTAAGAAAACTAAGATTCTACTAGGACTTCTACACATAAAATGTATGTTGCCCTAATTAGAACAAATATCAAGATAACATGAAAAGCTACTTCAACATATTCACTGAATTGTTTAGTAAATATGATTATGTTTTCTTGTAAAGTCATAATCATGAAGTACGAAATTAACTTGAATTTACTATTGAGGCCAAGTGTCGGCGCTCGTAATTACTTTAGTTGAATATGTTTAGGTCTCTTGTAAAGATACAAACATCAATTCTGTTAATTGTTGAAAGACTTATAACGTAAAGTAAGACATTGATTTGTTATGTCTTCTTGGTAAGACATGTACACTTACGACGTATAATATTAAATGTTTATATTTTCTAGTCAAAACATGCACATGAAGTAAAGTATGCAGTAGGCTAAAATTACTATTGATGCCATCTGGTTT